>JAOXNR010001090.1:0-10314 GCA_028571225.1 Parsonsia alboflavescens
TATATATATATGACAAGTGAGGAAAGGTAAAGAAAATCATTGTCTATTAAAGTATTAAATAAATAAAATATAAAATAAGTTAAAAAGGAGTTGAATATAATGAGTCATCATTAAATATTTGGTGTCTACATTCATTGAAATATTCATTATAATCTTTTATTATTATTTGTAATATAATTATTTAATAATATTCTTGAATATACTATGATTTTTAACATTTAATACTTATTGTGTAAATTCCAGACAATTTTCATTCAAGATATATAACAATTAATAAAAGATAATGTCAATCATGAGCTAATGTCGGTATTTTCATATCGAGAATGTGACTCTAAAGGTCATTAGTACACACCTTATGTTTCATTTTTTTTTATTATAATTTAAAATTATATATAATAAAATATAAAATAATTAATTTATAAATAAGTAGAATATAAAGAAGTACCATCCGCTATTTAATGTTTTGCATTCATTGAAATAAATGTTACCTTTATTATTATTATTATTATTATTATTATTATTATTAATGCAATTAAACTCTAGTGGTATATGATAATAAATAAAAGTTAAGATCAATCATTGTTTAACCTGAATATTTTGTTTAAGGGAATTTTAATTCTAAAGGGTATTTGAGTTGAAAAATTACAAATATTGTTATGATTCTATGAAGAAGTATTTTCAAATTTATAATTATACATTTTTATTAATTAAAACTTTAATAATTTCTTAGGTTATTTTGATATTTAATTTAGACAAATATTTCACAATTTAATATTTAATATTTATATTAAGTGGTTTTGAATCACATTTGTGATAATGGACACCAATTGCGTGATAATATTTAATTGTGATAATAAATATTTCATTTTAATATTTGTGATAATGGACACCAATTTCATTTTAATATTTATGATAATAAATATTTCGCATTTGTGATATTTATTTAAAGCAAACTTTTTAAACCTTATTTTTTAAATGTTTGATGAATATATAATATTAAAATATTATAAATATATTCGATCTCCTAAGCTATTTTATTTTATAATCTATCTATCTATAAATATATACATATATTTATATATATATATATTTTGTATATATATATATATATTTATATATATATATATATATTTATATAAAGTAGCATGTGGTACAAGCCGGTACTAACAATATTTAAATGGTATTATAAAAGAAATTATTTTATTGATAAAGGTCTACTAGAAGATTAATGCTTTCTTTAGATAAATTTATCACAAACGTTTACCAGAACAATTACTTTTTCTTTTTTTATATAAAATTAAATTGTTTAATTATATTAAGATTCTTATATCTCTGATTGCATGAAAATTTAACGTCTTTTAACTCCTTCCTATAAGAGTAATTTTTTGTTTTGATATAATTTAATTAATTATATAGCTATAAATTACTTCCTAAAGATTTAAGTCATTTGATTTGTATAGGTTTTCTAAATTATTGTAGTTTTCTTTTTAGATAGATTTAATTAATATATTATCAAAAGGTTTAAGTCATTTTATCTATATAGGCTTAAAATTTATTTTAAAGTAGGTATATTTTTTAAAAAATACTCATCTAAATTATAAAGATTTAACTCATTTAGTTAAGATGTTTTTGTCTATCATCAAACTTTTTACGTCAAAAAGATAAATTAATAAATTTACAGCTATAATTTATTTATAAAGATTTAAATTATTTAATCTATATAAGGGTTTTCTAAAAATTAATGTTCTCCTTTCAGTTACATTAAATTAATTATGTGAAATAATAATTTATTAATTTCTTGACGATATATATGAATAAGTTAATTAAAATCAATTTCAAAAGATTGATATGAAAATTTTATTCTAAAAAGAATGGGATAATGATTCTATCTAAGATATGAAGAGGTTTAATTAAATTAAATTTTTTAGGCTTTGTATCTTTTTCTTTTTCTTTTATATTTTAGTCCAACAATCTTCAAGTTAATTAACTGTGTATATATACATATAAGTATACAAATTTATTTATTATAAAAATTAATATAAAAGACTTGACTAAATTTTATTTTAAAAGATAAAATATATAAAATATTAATATAAATTATTTTTATTATTGAGATAAAGTATGAATAAATTATTTTTATTATTAAGTTTGTGTCTTATATACAAAAGATTCATTACCATATAAGTTTACCATTAAAATTTATTGTTTTTAAATCTTCTTCTAACTTAAAGTGTTTTCTCTTCGTAGGTTTTCTTAATCATATTGTGTTCTCTATTTATTTTATTTTAATTTTTTTATGTTAAAACCATTCTGTTTCCTTTCTTTTCTAGGTTTACAATGTTCAGGAACAAAGCAATAAATATTCTTCATTCTTTTATTATTTCTGTTAAAAATAAGTAAAAATATTTTTCGTTTATTATAGGTTGAATTATCATGTAATTTTATAATGATATTATAATTGGTATTAAAACTCATATGTTATTTGTAGGAAATCTCAGCAAGAATGATGGAAGAATTTTATGATGGGTGAGTGGCCATTTTTATGTGTTTGGTCTAATTTATTGTCTCTCTGAAATTATCCTTTAATTTTTTCATATTAATTTTTTATTTTCTATATTTCTTTTATCATAAATTTAAAATTTTTTCCCTTATTTGGTTCAAGGGTGTGAAGAAGGTCATCTATGTTCCTATTTGGCAGGTGTTTAAGAAAAATATATGAATAAAATTAATAAACTAATTTTAAAAGATTAT
Source organism: Parsonsia alboflavescens (assembly GCA_028571225.1). Lineage (NCBI taxonomy): Eukaryota > Viridiplantae > Streptophyta > Magnoliopsida > Gentianales > Apocynaceae > Parsonsia > Parsonsia alboflavescens. Next base: position 2,752 of record JAOXNR010001090.1, read on the forward strand.
GAATATATTATGATTACTAGATTTTTCTATACATTTCTTAAAAGCTAAATTTTCATTTTTTAATTTCAAATATTTTATAGTTTAATTTTATAGGATATATACATATGATTACATATGAAAAGAATTAACTTAACATATTTGTACCTAAAAAAAACTAATTTAATTTCATAGAATTTTTAATTAAAAATTTTTTATTTATCATGATATTTTTTCTAGAAAATTTTTTAGGTATTTATATACATTAGTTACAAGTAATTGGATGAAAAAATTATATGAAAGTAATTTCTAACAGAATGAATTCACTTTTTTAGAAATTTACTACTGTTGTATTTTCTTACACAATTTTCTTTAAAATGTAAAGACAAGTGACTGATAGAAAAATACTTATTATTAACATAATATTTAAAGTTTAGGTCCAAATGAATTTTAAAAATTTTTTATAATTCCTTGGATTATTATAATTAAATTTTTAAAAAATTTATAATTTTTTCTAATTTAATTCCGAAATACCCGATGCAGATCCTAATTGTTCTGAAAATTTATAAATTTAATTATATAATCTAAAATATAAATTTTTTTTTTCAAAAATCTTGTGAACAAAAAGATTTAGAGTTTAACTCCTATCACGTCACTTTATTCTTTATGTTAAATAATTTCAATTTATTTATTTAGAATTATTTCCTGGTAACATTCTAAATTATTAGCTTTTGCAAAGATGTGGTTGAAAGAAAGTCTTGGATATCCTAATTTTATTTTGCACTTATGTATCAATTTATTTAGATTTAATTTTGAAATATTTTATATTAAAAAGAAAAAAATTTATAATCTTTCTTAAGTAATATTTGTATAATAAAAATTGATTAATCAAATGAATATTATAAACGAATCTATATAAATCCATATATTTTAATTCTAAAAGAGGAAAGATTGATATAAAAAAGAATTATTAATTTATTTCTTTAAAGATTTATGTATAAAACTTACTTTTATCTTTTTAAAATAGAGATTGTTTGATGATAAAATTAATTTAACAAAAAAAAACTTTGTACATGATAAAATTTTACGATCTTCAATTGGACGGATTTCTTTTTTTCACTGCAAAAGAATCTATATAAATCTATATATTTAATTCCAAAAGAGGAAAGATAGATATAAAAAAGAATTAATAATTTAGTAAAACATTATTTTTATCCTTTTAAGAAGAGTTTTGATGACAAAGTTAACTTAACACAAAATTGAAAGTCAATTTTACGATCTTCAATTTTGGATGGATTTTTTTCCTTGTGGTACAAAATTTGAAATTTATGAAGAAAATTTTAATAATTATGAAAGAATTAAATAAATAATTTATCTTCAAATGAAACTATATGAAAAAACAACTACCGATTTACTTTTTAAATATGTGAATAAACAAACTAAAATAATTGTAAAAGATTGATGTTTTCTCCTGATATAATTTTAATTTTCCAAGAAATCAATTTATTTTTCAAGTGTCAGTTATAAGGATTTAATTTAAATTACAATTTAAAACTTTGAGTTTATAATTTAATTTGAAAATAAATGTTAACTTGAGTTTATCATATAAAACATTTAATTTTTAAAAAAAGTATACTAATAGAAATTAAACTCTCATAGAATTCACTTACAAATATTTATTTTTTATTTTTCTTATAAAATAAAAATAAATCTTAGTTGTAAAGCTAAGTTTAATTTGATTAGGACTTTTATCCTTTTTTTATATTCGATTAGGATTGTCTAATGTATCTTCCATATATTTTCTTACCAGGATTTGAACCTAGAAAAAAATTGGAGGCCATCAAGATTTTCATGAAGATTTAGTTATATTATGATTGACACACATTAACATACATGCAATAATATTTATTTTTTATACTTTAGTTTAAAAAATTGATTATTATTATCATGATTATGAAAACTATAAATTAATAAATATATTCTTAATTATCTTGCAAAAGATTCTTGTTTATATTAGGATTAGGGTTATGGAGTTTTTATTGCAAAAATAAAATTTAACTAAAATATATTCATTGGCAAAAGATTAAGAATTTAGTTCCAAAACTAATAAAAAAAATATTCATATGGAAAAATATTTACGAGATTTGGTTTTGAAGAATTTAAATGAGATTTTTTTTTTTAAGAAAAATTAAATTAATTCCAAAATTTTCATACAAATAGATATATATATATATATATATATATATATATATATATTTATATTTATATGGGGTAGTTTTGTTTATATTAAAGTGAATTGTTAAATAGTTTCTATGAAATTTAAGTCTTTAAGTTCAAAATATCTACCGTTTTCGAGTTTAATTTAAACAAAATTATATTAGAAAATATTAAAAAAATTAAATAAAGATATTATTAAGTTTCTTTGAAAATTATTTTATTAAAAAATATTTCTATCATAAAAATATTAATTTAAATTTTAAAAGATTTCCCATTATTGAATTTCAATAGAAAAATTATTTATTAATAGAAAATGTAATCATTTTATATGAGAAAATTGGATCACACAAAAATTATAAAGCAGAATCATAGACCTTTTTTTAGCTAAGAATCAAATTTAAATTACGTAATTTTAAAAAATTATCTGGAAAGAAGTTTCTAATTTAATTATAAAATTTTTTTAGGGGAAAAAAGTTTTCTAATTTCATTCAAAATATTTGTAAGTATGAAATTTTATTAATATAAATTTGAATTGAATGATTTGATTATATAAATTGTTTTTATGAGGAAAAAAATTATTAACTAGATCCCAACATATTTGTACAAAAAAGTATATTAGAATTTTTGTGTATATTTTTTATTTTTAGGATTTTCAAGAATTTTTCTATCAAACATGCAAAATATTGACATAGATAGTTTTTCCCTATAACTTATAAATTCTAAAAAATAAAATTTTTACACTCTTAATTTTTGTAACTTAATTATTCTTTCTAGAGTAGAATCTCAATCTCTTGGAAAAGCTTTTTTTCTTTTTTTTAAAGTTTAATTTTAAATTGTATGTACAACAATTGATGATAAATTTAACCCTAACAAGTTTATTTTAATCTTCAATTAAATAAGACTTGTAAGTAAATGTTTATGAAGAACATATTAAATTATTATTACTTTTCAGATTAAAATATATATATGTTAGGATGGGAATTTTTCAGTGTTTATATGACTTAATATTTATTTATTAGAAAATAATTATAAAAAGGTGATATTATAATCAACATTATCATAAATATTTAAATTTTTCCATATATATAAAGTGAAAATAATTTTCAAGGAATTTTAGATATTTCATGTTTAATATACAAATATGTTTCTTGGGAATTCAAGCATTTATATGTAATATTTATAGAGTTACCTAGATTAAAATTAAGAAGTTTTACTAAAGAGAAAAAATGTTTCTGATTTGTTTAAAATTTTTTTATGAATAATATGGAATGGATGTGGTATTATTAAGTTTCAAAGGATTCTACACAAACAATTATTAATTCTAAAATACATGAGAAAATATAAATATTTTAATTTTATTATATTAACTATTAAAGTTCTATTCTTTAGAAGGAAAAATAAAAATTTAACTAAGTTAATTTTAAAAATATTAATGAGAAAACCTAAGCATTTAAATCCAAAAGATTTGATAGAAGAGAAGTTAGAAAATTATCACTAATTTAATTCTAACCTAAATTTTTGTGTGTTTTGATGGACCTTTTCCTATAAAAAAGTACATTAATTTATTTTTGAACATTTTATGTGGATGTTCCCTTAATTTTTAGAAATTTTTTTTCTGAACAAATATGAATATATCGAAATTATTAAGTTTATATTTGCATAGACACGTTTGATTATATAAAAAATTGTTTCCTAAAATATTTTCATATAAAATTTACAAAATTCAAGTTCAAAATATCGTATTAAAAATATACTAATTTATCTGTACGGGTACATACAAGGAAAACATATTTCTAATTGAATTCCAAAATACATAAACTAGCACAAAGTTTTTTCTAATAAAGTTTTCACATATAAAAAATATTATAAAAATAAAGTTTCGTATATTATATTTAATTAAGTAACATTATTAAACTACCTCTACAAAAATTTAGCCATCTTTTATCTTGCATTACATGCGCGCTCATACTAGTATATATTTAAAGTTTTAAAAAACTTATTTTTTCATAGCATTCTGAATCATGGATGAGCCACATGTACCAATTAGTTGAATTCCTTGAAATAATATTTTTTTACTTCAAAAATTCATTATGTTAAGTTATTGTTCATTAATTTAAAAAAACTGTAATGAATTAATTTAAATAAAAAACTATTCAGTTATCCAAACTTTATTCCTTTCATCTTCCCTCCCTCACAAACACGGCCAACCAACTTCTTCCTCTAAAATTTCTCCAATTTAAAAATATAATTAATTAATAAGAACGTATTTTTATCTTCTCCTCCATGTATGAAGTCACGTTTTAATAATTAAACTCCTAAACTTCTATCCATTTTCTTATAAATACTAATCATTTCTTTCTTTATCTCTCGTAGCATTCACATGAGAGTTCACAAAAATGAACCCACCACGGAGAGAGAAGGAGTCCACACCAATTTTGAAATTCAAGATGTTGAATTAGCTTTTGTAAGTTGGATACATATGATTCTTTGCAATTATTTCACCTTTTTCTTCTTGATTTTGTTTGTTAAGGATCTCTTAGTTTTATTCATACAAGTTCATTTCTTTTTTTGCTCAATTTGAATGTGTTGTTTTTATGTTCAAATGTTATATAACAAATATTGAATTTTTTTTTTTTTTGACTCGATAGAGTCTACAAGATGCTTGGAACAACTGCTAATGAAACTATTGAAGCAATTAGGGAGGAGATCTTTAGTAAAACTGTAGTCTTTCTATATTGTTCAAATTAATGGACTTCTATGGTTAACTGGACTTACCAGACTAATAGCTAGAAATGATTAAATGTATTTAACTTTTTAAAAATCATATTGCATAAAATCATCGTACGATATATTATTATTAAATGTATTTAACTTTTTTTTTATTTATTAATATCTGTGCAAGGCATGGATATTTTACCTAGTTCATTGAATAGGTGACCTCTCAATGAATTTAATTTAAAATCTATCTAATAAAACAATTATTTAGATAGCATTTTAAAATATAATTTATTATATTCTAATTTCATAATTGATTATTAGATACATATACATTTATTAATTTAATTTAGTAAAACAATTTTAAAATATGTTTAAATCATAATTTTAAAATTATCATAATTATATCTAAAAATTCATATGATATTACACTTCATATAATATATTACTAAACTTATTTTTACGAAAGCATTATATTTCTATATATTAAAAAGATCTTTATATTTTTATGCATATCTTACAATTAAGAAATATTAAAGAAGAAGAAGAAGAAGAAGCAAAAGACTCTTACTTTAATATGTTAATAACACCTCCACACTGCCTAAAATCCACTTTTTTCATCCCTTTCTCAAATCAGTGAAATAGTATGAACCAACTGAGAAAAACGAATCAAGTTCCGATACCAAAATCAGTGAAAGAAACACTTTGAAGCATGCAATTTCTGATGAATCAAGTAAGGAAAGGTCAACGAGTTTCCCGTAACTCCTCCAACTGACAGGTTACTGAGGGAGTGTCAGTAATGTGGGAGAGATGATGTAGGTTGTAAACTTCTGCGTATCTGAAATAGTTGATATTAGATCTTTATATGAGAATGGGATTGTAAGGGTTAACTCATGATGTTCTGAAGTGGGATATAAGATGACCAGTGTTGGATTGATAAATAGTGCCGGCATTTCATGTCCGATCGAGCTATGTTTAAGCTTAGATTTCTCTTTCGTTATTAAGTCTCTTAACTAATGTAAGATATCAATTAAAGCCCTCATTGCGTAGATTATCATTGGCACCAATTTGAGCTCAAATACCAAGTAATCTTAGTAAAAAAAATATGTTCAAAGTAATGAAGTGGTGTATAGAATACACCAAAAACAAACCCATAGCAAGGAAAAAGTCAAAGAATTGGAGCCAAGACCCCTTTTTGCTCGGAAATCCCTGGAAGTCTAAACTCCACCCGGAAGATAAAAGAAATACTCTCTTTTTTCAAAATTGAATATCTCATTTTAAATTATACAAATTTCAAAAAAATTAATTGATTTGGTTCATTTTGTACTTAACAATATCAATTTTTTAAGAAAATTCTAACTAATTTAAGAAATGAGACATTCGTTTCTGAAAAACTCAAAATGGAAATATGAACATTCAATTCTAAATGGAGGGAGTAATAGATATATACATATAGATATATTTGGGGGTAGGTTCTAATTTTGATTCAAAAGAATTATGATCACTTGTTGTAATTTGGATTTAGTGCAAGCTTTTTAAGAGATTACGATGTAGATATCCTAATCTCATGATTACATAAGAGATTCAGTACCATTAGGTATCACGTGTATAATGGATTATCCTTTTTGCTAAACTATATACATCATTCAAATGAATTCAACTGATTTGCTACTTTTGCAAATGCATTGTGATGAATTGCATAGAGACATGTTTTGAAAGGATTAAATAGAGCATAAGGTTATCAATTGCGAGATTTCATAGATGTTACTGACCATTGTGTTAAGAAATTAAAACATATGTGTTAATGTGAAACCAATACCATTTACCAAAATTTATATTTCCTACTTGATTACATCAGAAGTGCTTATTTATTAAAGATCATTAGGCCAATTTATATCCCTTTCATTCAATTATGAAAACAAATAGAGATTTCATAGATGCTACAACCATTGTGTTAAGAAACAAAAACATATGTGTTAACAGGAAACCAATATTTATGTCTCTCTCATGTAGAGATTTTGAGAATATAGGAAAACAAAAATATCGAAAACTCTCAAAATATTTTGATTCCTTCTTGATTACAATCTTGAAGTTCTACTTAAAACAATCTTGCACTCTCCTAAAATATCCCTCAATAGATTGATTTCCTTAGTGCAAAATGCAGTCAATCACTGAGCTCCATTGTATTGTATGTTCGAGGATATTCACTAGTAAATTGATTGCATATTTTATCGTGGAGGCAAATAAATCCTCAAGGAAAGTGGTTGTTGTTACATGCCTTGAAGCCTCAATTGATTTGGTTACTTAAGCTGCTTAATTAATTTATTTCTGATCTTACATTCTCTTTGCTCTTTTTCTGTAAAACTATCCTGCAACAAAAATATAAAAATTGACTATAGAAACATAATGAAACAAAAGTTAAAATCAAATGGAACTTTTCTCAATTGATATAAGGATATAACTAGTACAAATATAAATAACATATTCATGAAAAAAGTCCTACATGTAACAATTATTGTAGAGAGATCTACTGATACGAACCTTGCCAACAACGTGACAAAATCCGAAACCAAATCTAATAAACAACCCCAAGATCTTTCAAGTTTGCGTGGAATCCGCGACCCGTTGCTTAAAGAAGCAAGAACCTTGGAATGG
>JAOXNR010001091.1:0-10313 GCA_028571225.1 Parsonsia alboflavescens
TTATGCAATTTAGTTGATTAAATTTATAGTTCGTTACGACGTAAGTTTAATTGATTAGATTAGGGATTTTATTTCTCACTACGACAAGTAGATGTATTTAAAGGATAGGATGAGCTCGAAGACAAATTCTAAAATCAACTATTTAATTGTGTTATTTGATCAATGATTATCCCCATAGCAATTGACCTACGAATTGTTTCTTATTAACAGCTTTCTCATCTATATTCTCTGTTTTTAATTAGCTTTTTAATTCTTTGTTTAACTTTATTTTTACAAACACTTTCAAAGATTCCCCCTTTTTGTTACTTATTAATTGGTTTTCTTTAAACTGAGATTCAATTCTTTGTGGGTTTGACCCTACTTGCCCTAACTGCATGAGTTTTGGTAAATACGTTTAATTTGTTCGTGTTGCGATGCACAGGTCAAATTTTTGGCACCATCATTGATAGTTTCAGACAGGGACAACAAGTTTTTGGTTCATTTTTTGGCCCAGTTGTGAAAGAAACTTGGCATGAAACTGAAGTTCAGAAGCCCATATCATCCTCAAACTAATGGGCAAACTGAGGTTGTCAATCGGAGCCTTGGGAATTTATTACAAGCAAACGTTCATGAGTTCAGAAGTTGGGATCTTTGCTTGCCAAAAATTGAATTTGAGTTCAATTCGTCGATGAATCGCTCTACAGGGTTTGTGCCATTCCAGGTGTTGTATGGGTTCAAGAAGTCCACTTGATCTTCTTCCTCTCGAAGCATCAGAGAAGCCAAGTAAGAAGTTGGCTGATCGTGTGGCCGATTTATGTGATCTACATGTAGTCGTTAAAGCTAAGCTTGAGCAGATTTAAGCAAAGTACAAGGCGAGAGCTGATCAAAAACGATGCCAGCAATCATTTGAAGCTAGTGATCTGATTTGGCTCTGTCTACCACTGGATAGGTGTCCTCAAGGAGGTTACACCAAGCTCAAACCAAAGAAGATTGGTCCTTGTCAGGTGTTGGAGAAATTGGGCGACAATGCCTACAGGGTTGAACTGCTTGACGATGTGTTCATCTCTGATGTCTTTAATGTTCAGCATCTAATCCCTTATACGGGTGAGAACTCCAGTTTGAGGACAAGCATTACAGAGGAAGGGCAGAGTGATGAAGACATCATACAAGACAAAGGAGATGTGCATGTAGATTCGGTTCCGACATAAGTAGAGTTGGTTGAGAACAGTTTGGATCAGCAGGCTACACTAGCCAGGCCCACGCCAGGGAATCCACGTAGGTCCAAACATCTACAAAGAAAACAAGCATGACCCAGTCCTACTATCTTAGAATGGGCTGAAATTTGGCAGACCATTTGGAAACGGTCCAACGGTCAAGACACATCACTTTGCCATGTACAGTAATGTTTTTAGGCCATTCGGGTCCATCTTCATGGAGTTATGGGTCTTTTTCTGTTTTCAGTTAGGGTATTTTGGAGATTTCCCATTATTATTGTTTAGTTAGGGTTTATTAAAACTTGTTTTGATGTAATTTCCTTTCTAGCTTAGATTTCACCATTGGAAGAATGAACTTTTTTTCTTTTTTTCCGAATTTGGTTTTGAATTTCAATTCAGCCGTGCCTAACCGTGAGTGATAACGCAAAGCATCCCGTTACTGTTTCCTGTCAAAGATTTCGGTTGTCCTTTCGAACAATTCTGTCTCTATTCGAATAGGTTGTTCAGGAGTGCTGCAGACGACTGCAGACAATTGAAATTGTCCAGCATCATGGTGGCAAAATGAGTATCAATTTAATAAATACTCATTTAAGACGTAGGTGAACTTTGTGATATGAGTACTCACTTAATTATTATTAATCTAAATAATTAATCATTTATAAATGCTCAAAACTAGTGAGTAATTATGAGTAAGCATTTAACTTGAAGTTTGAATATTAACTTGTGTTATATTTTTAGCTTGATACTCTCAAAGTTAAGTCATTATATATTCACTCACCTAAGCACCCTTCCTCCAACCTACCCCCTACCCCCACCCCCTCACCATATCCCCTAGCCCCACCCTACCTAACACTCCCACCATGATGCAGGGCAATTTGAATCGTCCGCAATTTCTCAAACAACAAATCTGAATAGGAATACAAGAAAGGATGCTTTGTGTGATCATTCACGATTTTGGCCTAATTTGAATTGCAATTCAAAACCAAAAAGGAAAAAAAAAAAAAAAAAGGAATTCGTTCCTAGAATAATGATTGTCTAAAACGGATTAAAAAAATAATACATCAGAAAAACTACTTATATATAACCCTAAAGTAATAATAAAAGTAATTGCCAAAAGAAACCCAAACTTAAAAATAGAAAAAGCCCAAAACTCCATGAAAACGATCCCGAATGGCCCAAAACTATGGCAAAGCCATTGGTTTTGCTTGTTGGGCTATTTCCAGTCGTCCAGTGAAGTTTCAATCCCTTCTAAGACAATAAGTCTGGCCTGCATCGAGGTAGAAGGTCCGCATCAGTCCAAGTCAGGCTCGTTTTCCCTACGGTTGCTTAGACCTGCGTGGACTCCCTGGTGTGGGCTTGATTGGTGTAGCCTGTTGATCCAAACCATCCTGTTCATCTTGGACGATGTCCTCATCACTCTCCCCATTCTCTGAAAAGCTTGTCCTCAAGCTGGAGCTCTCACCTGTATCAGGTGTTAGATGATGAATATTAAAGACATCAGAGATAAACACATCGTTCGGCAACTCAACCCTGTAAGGATTGTCACCAAATTTCTCCAACACTTGACAAGGACCAATCCTCTTTAGTTTGAGCTTGGTGTAGGCTCCCTGAGGATACCTTTCCCATGGCAAATCGACCCATACCAAATCACCAACTTCAAATGATTGCTGGCATCATCTATGATCAGCTCTCGCCTTGTACTTGGCATAACTCTGCTCAAGTTTAGCCTTCACAAAAACATGTAAATCTAGTAAGTCAGCCACATGTTCATCCACCTTCTTGCTTAGTTTCACCGTTCCTTTGATAGGGAGAAGATCAAGTGGACCTCTTGGTAAAACACCATACAACACCTGGAATGGAGCGAACATAGTAGATCTATTCACCAACGAATTAAATTGAAATTCAATTTTCGACAAACAAAGATCCCAACTTCTAAATTCGTGGACATTTGCTCGTAACAAGTTCCCAAGGCTCCAGTTGACAACCTCGGTTTTCTCGTCAGTTTGTTGATGATATGGGCTGCTGAACTTCATTTTCGTGCCAAGTTTCTTCCACAACTCTCGCCAAAAAAAGTCCCATAAACTAGTTGTCCTTGTCTGAAACTATAGACAATGGCAACCCATAATGCCGAACAACCCCTGAAAAATAGAGATCAGCAACCTTAGTTGCATCAAACGTTGTCTTGCACAGAAGGAAGCAACTCATCTTGGTAATCCAGCCCTTTTGTTGTCCGTGGCAATCCTACTACAAAATCCATGGAGACATCCTTCCACGATTCTTCCGGTATTGACAACGGAATGTATAGTCCTTGGTTTGTATCTGTCCCCTTCGTCTTTTGACGGACACGACACCACTTCACATATGTCTTGACATCTCTGTCAAGTCCTGGCCAATAAAACCTCTTATGCACTAGCCAAGCAGTTTTGTCCTTGTCAAAATGCCCCTGACAGTGCAATTCCTATATAATCAACATGTGTAGAGAATTATCTGGGATGCACAAACAATTACCTTTGAACAGGAACCCATCATGAAGGATGAAATCAGTTCGGCTTCCACTCTCCACTTTGGCTACAATACCTCCAAAATGATCATCTGCTCGGACATCCTTCTTCACGCTCGTAAATCCCAAAGTGTACACCTACATAGCTATAATCAACAAGCTCTTTCTGCTCTAGGCACCAGCTATCTTGTTCAGAGTACCAGACTTATGCTGAATGCTAAAGCTGTATCACAAAAGTGCTGTCCTTATAGATATTTTAGTGCCTAGTGGTCAAAAAACAACACAAATTCCCTCTGTATCAGGTAATTTCGCCAATGCTGCAACGACTTCACAAGCCCATACAGCTCGACGTCATAAACTAAGTAAGTTAATTTTGCTCCACTCAGTTTCTCACTGTAGTATAACTGGTTTCCTTTCCTGACTCGGAACAACTCCAATACTGGTCTTCGAAGCATCACAGTTAACCTCAAAGACATTGTCAAAATTCGGCAATACCAACAAAGGAGTGTGTGTCAACCGATGCTTCAAAATTTTGAAAGCTTCTTGTGCCCTTTTCGTCCATGCGATTATATCTTGTTTCAGTAACTCCATCAAAGGTGCAGCTACTTCACTGTATCTCCTAACAAATTGCCTATAGAATCCAGCGAGGCCTAAGGAAGACCTCAACTCTGTCATAGTAGTAGGCGATGGCCCTTCATCTGGCAAAATTCCATCTCCAGTCACCATATACCCCAGTAACACAAGTTTCTCAACCAGCCACACGCATTTACTAGGGTTAGGAAACAATTTATGTTCAAGAAAAACAATAAGGACTTGTTCCAAATGCCCAACATGCTCAACAACAGATGTACTATATATTAGAATATCATCAAAGTACACCATAACAAAATTACTGAGAAAAGGTCTCAAAACCTTATTCATTACCCGCATGAAAGTACTTGGTGCATTTGACAATCCGAATGGCATCACCAACCATTAGTACAACCCTTCCTTCATCTTGAAGGCTGTCTTCCACTCACCACCTGGCTTGATCCAAATCTGATGGTACCCATTCTTCAAATCAATCATCATGAATACCGATTGTCGGCTCAACTGATCAAGCATATCATCAAGCCTTGGTATAGGGAACTGATACTTGATAGTAATCTAGTTAACTGCTCTATTGTCCACACATATCCGCCAAGAACTATCCTTCTTTGGTACCAATAATGCTTGTACCGCACAAGGGCAAATGCTCTCTCGGACGAATCCTTTATCTAGAAGTTCCTAGACCTGCCTTCTCACCTGATCATGTTGTTGTGGAGTCACCTTGTAATATGCCTTATTTAGCAACACTGAGCCCAGAATTAGATCAATCACATGCTGAATATCTCTCATTGGTGGCAATCTGGGAGGCAAGTCGCTCAGAATTACATCTTGAAAACCATCCAGCACTATTTTGCAATACTTCTGGCACTTGCGGCTGCTTTTCTGCTTCTCGATCGAACCTCTCAAATGTGCTCACCAAGGAAAAATAGCCATCCTCTCTGTCTAGGCTCTCCTCATACTCTCAGCTTGGCAGACAAATCATTGCCTTTTGTCCGGTGACCTCCTGAAGTGGTTTCAGGATCACTTTTCTCTCTTTTGATCGCAACATGTACATATGAGTGTACCTGTTGTACACTGCTTGGTCATCAAACTACCAGGGACACCCCAAGATAATATGTGTCTCGTCCATATTAATCTCATCAGCCTTTAGCGTCTTCTCATACTGTGGACCGAAGGAGAGATGAACCATGCAGTGGTTGCTAACCTGAATATCAGCATCTCTATTAACCCAACCAAGCTTGTAGGGATAAGGATGGGGTTCGGTTACTAACTCCAATTTCCTCACAACCTCTTTAGCAATCATATTCTCCCAGCTATCAGAGTCGATAATCACTTTACAAGTTTTCCCAGCCAGAAGACACTTGGCCATAAAAATGTCATGCCATCGCCAATGCTCACTCTTCTTGGGAGCCAAACACATCCTGCGCATTACCAAACTATCACCTTGGATACAATCAGGATCAACCATGCAAATATCATCCTCAAACTCCTCATCCTCTAGGAACTCTTCAGCTCCATAGATTCTTCCATGTAAAGCTGAGCTCAGGCCTTAGGGCACTCAATGGCATAATGAGCTAAGTTTTGAAACTTGTGATAGCAAATATTGGCAAGGGTTACCGCCTGTTTTTTTCTGGGAACCCGAAGCTACATTCTACATTGGGGCTCTACGTGGTGGTGGAACAATCAACTACTTCCTTGCCGGAGGTGCAGCCCTACTGCCTAAACTTTGACCTAAACCTTGGCTTGGTATAAAATTTCCTTTGCCCTAAAACCCTCGGTTTCCCATCAACCTCTACTCACCCGCCTGCACCTTCATGTGCGCTTCTCCCACAATGTTTATGCTGTGAATAGATAATGCATTCTATATTGGCAATCTCAATCTGTGCGAATACATGGCTACTAACCTTGGTTCTGCCTCTACTAACCGATTCCTGGCCATCAACCGATAGAAATCAGTTGTATACTCTTCAACGGTGCGAATTCCCCTGTCAACCCATGTAGTTTTGCATATAATGCCTATTCGTGATTCAGTGGTAGAAATTCTCTGTTCATCTTCTACTTCAAGGCTTCCCACGATTCAATTGCCGGCCTTCCATCCATGTATGTGCTGTAGTGCCGCAGCTTGTGATTCATTGGCAGAAATTCTCTGTTCATCTTCTGCTTGAAGGCTTTCCACGATTCAATTGCCGACCTTCCATCCATGTATCTGCTGTAGTGCCGCAGCTCTGTCTCTGAACCGAATTGTAACATGTGATGCATGCTCGTCTAGGGGGACCTCCTTCAGGTGAAAAACATCATCAACCTGATAAATCCAGTCAATGTATTCGTTCGGATTCAATCAACCTTGGATTCTTCTTGAGGTGGAGCACGATTTTGAGCATCCAATCGTGCCATCAAGGCCTACAATACCTCCATCATTTGCTGTTGTGTTGCTACCACATCACGAAGAGATGGTTCTTCATCTTTTCGATCCATTCTGACATAAACTCGTAATCAAGGCTCAGATACCAATCCGAACAGGAAAACAAGAAAGGATGTTTTGTGTGATCACTCATGATTTTGGCCTAATTTGAATTGCAATTCAAAACCAAAAAGTCGAAAAGGAAAAAAAAGGAATTCGTTCCTGGAATAATGGTTGTCTAAAATTGATTAAAAAAATAATACATAAAAAAAAAACCCCCCAAAATAATAATAAAAGTGATTGCCAAAAGAAACCCTAATGAAAAAATAGGAAAAGGCCCAAAACTCCATGACTGCGATCTCGGATAGCCCAAAACTGTTGTAGAAGGTCCGGGCACAAATAGACCTCCTCCAGGCGTTGATCAGAAGGAGTCTAGAGAGGGTACTAACATTACCTTTTTTCATTTTTCAAACAGAAGATGAACGTTGGAATCTCTTGTCTGCAGTCACCAACAAAAATCTTCGACCTTTGCCTCTACTTCATCACACAAACGTCCACTTCCAATGTACGTCTCACGAACAAGGCAACGAGAATAAACTCGATTGAACAGCTAGGTTCAATGAATGCAGTTTTTCTCGTTTTTGGTTTCTCTGAACTCTCTGTATTTTTCTACGCTGATGCTCTGACAAAAAAAGGCACTCTATAGAAAGAGAGAGGCATCCTATTGAAAAACTCTAGAAGACTTCATGATAAAAAGCATTCTGGATAAATCAATCTTGTTTTTGAATTCTGATTTGAATTCAAAACAAGAGGCCTATCAGAGTGTGATTGAGAAAAATTTGTCTAGGTTCAATGAACCTAGAAAAACTCAATTCAATCACAAAATTAACTCTTGATTATATTTTGGTTAATTCCTATTCATGAATTATCCTAAACAACTTTAGCTAATTATGTTTAGGTCCCAAACGAGCTATTACTCATTAAGCGATACGTTCTGAATATATGACCCAATAGGTTATCATAAAATTGGCATTTGACATTAACAATATTTAATGTCATGTGCAATAAACAGTGTCTAGCACACATTATTGCAATCTAATTAACGAGAATGTCAGTGACAACTCAAAACCTTTCGTGATAAAATAACATGTCTTAATGTCTTTGTCCAGGAAGTCATAATTGAACACGAGTCATGAAACATGTCATACTCGTAAAGTTCAATATCTGAATTCTCAGCCCTGAGAAGACCAATTAAACCAAATAAGATGAATATCTCATATCTACTTATTCGAAGATGGCCATGCATTTCACAATCTCACTCAACCAAGAATGCTAGACATCACTCTCTTGTTATAGAAGAGGGACAAATCCTATCTTGATCATTCAACATTCTACAACACAAATTAGGACATACTCAATACATGCCTTTATTGTCCACTCAATTAAGAGTGCCGTTTGACAATATCAAAGTATACAATCTTTCCTGCAGGAATCTCTGATGACCTCAAGTCAAAAGGTGAGACATAATTATCACAACGAAATCACTCATGACATTCATATAACAATCAATGAAGTGATTTCATAGTAGGTCAGTCTAGTACACAATACTCTACGTGTACCTATGTGATGATTTGATATCTCTTATCCATGACGGCTGTCATCAATTAGCACATACTAGTCTCAACATGTAATTGATATCTTAATCTCAATAACACTTGACAGGGGACGTTTTAAGAATAGAAATAAACTATTCTAAGGACATTACATAATTTATTTGATGAAACACAAATATAAAAGTAAATTATATAATGATATAAATAGCATCATGATACAAAGTTATGCCAACTAAGTAAATTCATCATATGTTCTTAGGGCATATCCAACAATCTCCCACTCGCACTAAGACCAATCACTCATGAATCTAATGCCCTTAGATCTAGTGTGATGATCATGTCTTTGCTGCGTCAGAGGAACATTGTCATCGGTAGGTGCTTCGCATATCTTAACATCTCCTCTTTAGATAATTTCTCGAATGAGGTGGTATCACTGAAATATATGTTTGGATCGTTGGTGAGATCTTGGTTCCTTGGCCTGTGCAATAGCTACGTTGTTGTCATAATGAAGCTCCACAAGATCAGTTATACGAGGAACCACCCCAAGCTCAGTGATGAACTTCCTGATCCAAACTACCTCTTTTGCTGCTTCAAAAGTGGGAATATACTCAACTTCTATTGTAGATTCAGCCACTGTTGCCTGCTTTGAACTTTTCCAGCATACAGCCCCACCATTAAGGCAAAACACAAAATCTAATTGAGATTGAAAATCATCTTTATTGATTTGAAAACTAGCATAAGTGTAACCTGTTACAATGAGCTCTTCATCACCTAACAAGATTAGGAATGTATCCTTAGTATTTCGGAAATATCTAAGGATATTCTTAACAGCAGTCCAATGGCATTCCCCTGGATCACCTTGGTATTTGCTGGTCATGCTCAAAGCATATGATATTCGGGACGTGTACATAACATAGCATACATGATAGATCCAATAGTAAATGCATATGGAATCTTACTCATGTGTTGTCTTTCTTCCTTTGTTGTAGGACATTGTTTTTTCAAAAGATTTATGCCATGTGTCATAGGCAAGAATCCTTTCTTAGACTCTTGCATGCTAAACCTCTTTAGCACCTTGTCTATGTATGTACTCTGACTTAGGCCAATCAACTTTCTGGGTCTATCTCTATAGATCTTTATATCTAGTATATAATTTGCTTCGCCCAAGTCTTTCATGGAAAAAGAACTCCCTAGCTAAGTCTTTACAGATTGTAAGGTGTTGATGTCATTTCCAACAATAAGTATGTCATCCACATATAATACCAGGAATACCACAATGCTCCCACTAAACTTCTTGTAGACACAAGGTTTATCTTCATTTTTAATGAAGCCAAATTCCTTGACTGCATCATCAAAACGAAGATTCCAACAACGAGATGCTTGCTTTAATCCATAAATGGATCCTTGTAGCTTGCATACTTTTCCAGCATTATCCAGATAGACAAAACCATTAGGTTATGTCATATACATATCCTCAAGAAGCTTTCCATTCAGAAAAGCAGTCTTAACTTCCATTTGCCTGATTTCATAATCATGATATGCTGCTATAGCAAGTAAGATCCTGATGGATTTGATCATAGCTACATGTGCATAAGATTCGTAATAGTCAATACCATGAACTTATTTAAAACCTTTGGGGACTAATCGCCCCTTGTAAGTATGAACTTTACCATCTATGTCAGTTTTCTTCTTGAAAACCCATTTGCACCCGATGGGTTTTACCCCTTCCGGTGGATCAACCAAAGTCCAAACTTGGTTTGTATACATGGATTCCATTTTAGATCTCATGGATTGAAGCCATTTCTCAGAGTTCGGGCCCATCACAACTTCTTTGTAGGTAGTAGGCTCATCTTGATCTATGAGCAACACATCACCATTCTGAGATATCAAAAACCCATATATCTAGGGTTGATGATGTGTCCTAAGTGACCTACGCTGAGATTATGTCTCTTGAGCAAGTCCTTGATCAACCATAGGTTGTGGTGTCTGCTCAGTTTCCATCTCTATATCAGTTGTAT
>JAOXNR010001092.1:0-10313 GCA_028571225.1 Parsonsia alboflavescens
ACTGATCCCTACAAGATCTCCGCATCATTCCAGGTATCGTTCTCGACCTCCTTATGTGAGAGAAATTTTTTTTAAAAATCCTGGGACTCCGGATCCGTTTCCTAGTGGATTCGGGATCCGATTCCCCTTCACAGTGAGACTCGAAGTAACACCCAGGTCATGGAGGCAACAGGGCATTTAGATCTATATATACAATGTAAATATTAAATCAATTAATGTTACATAAACCATAATTTAAACCAAGAGTTTTATAGAAAAGAAAGTGAAATACCTTCTGTGTCTCCCACCATGCTACCTCTCCCATGTCCTCATCTCCCCGACCCAGCCAATGATAAAGGCATTGAAATCGAAGGTTCCCGACTCTGCATGAGATGCCCTGGTCTCATCCCATGCATTTCGGAGAATGCTTTATAATTTGAGTTAGTTTAAAATCAAAATTGTATACATATATTGTAAATTGAGTAAATTAAATAAAGATCAAAACTATTTTAAAATACTTAAGTAAAGGTAAGTCTGAGAGAGAACAAAGAGACATGGCAAGGGTAAAAGGGTTGGTGTCTCCCTCATCGCTCTCTGCAACCCTCTCATAAACTGATCCACATGATCGTCCTCAACTAGGCCCGTCAAGGATCTAACCTTTTTGAGGTCATTCCCGACAAATGACTTGGCCCCCCAGATCAAGCACCTATCATGAAAACTTATTTAGAGTATAAAAACGAAAAAGTTATAAAATGCAAATAAATTAAAAAAGAAAGTGAAATACCTCAATGAATCTCCTGTGCTGCAGAAGGCATCCTACTATGCCAGGTCGAGGGTGTAGCGATCCACCACGGGAGAAGGAATTACCCCCTGCAGCTCTCGCTCCTCCATAGTAGGAGGAATCTCCCCCAAAAAGTCCATTACTCAAGCCATCCTCGCTGCTTTCATCCTTGCCTTCTTCTTTGGCCTCGACGACTCGATGTTGTGAGACGAGGTCAATGAAAGGTGATTGTACACCTGCAGCTAGGGCCTTGGCCCGAAATGTACGAACAAGCTCCTAATAGAAAGTAAAAATAAATTATTAATAAGAATGAATAGTTATTTAAAAGAAAAACTTAAACAAAGTCAATACTTATAATAAAAACGAACAAGAATCACTAACTATAAAATTACCTCCTAAAGGGTAGGATCGCTAACTGTTGGAGCCGGTGTATCTACTCGATCCTCCCCCTACTGACAAATGCATCAATCTATTATTTATAAAATGATTGAAGTGAATAAAATTTAAAAAAATAAAATAAAATGCAAAATTTGAAATGACTAAGAATTTATTTGGATGGTATCGCCGGGGACCATAGGAGATGTCGGAGCAGGTGGATCTACTCGATAATCTCCCTGGCTGACAGATGCATTGATCCATTATTTAAAAAATGATAGACGTTTATAAAATTAAAAATAAAATAAAATACAAAAACCGAAATGAATAAAAATTTACGAACTGGAATTTACTTGGATGGTGTTGTCGGGGATTATAGGAGATGCCGAAAGGGGGGTGGCCATCGGCCGAACTAAAACGTCGATAGAGTGCTTAATCACCTCTAGCATGGGCTTATCAGGCTCCCAATAAGGGGTATCATGCAGTGGTGGATCATCCCCACAACTGCCATCCCTCTCCCACATATCGAGGCGACCCTCAATATGCGTGAGCCGCTCGAGGACCGTATCATGCCTCTGGATGGCCTGGTCCTCGTACTCGGCCAACTGATCTCGGACCTGGTCCTCATACTGAAGCAAAAGAATCTCAACCCTAGCTATGAGAAGATCGGCCATCACAAGAGAGTATGAGATTCAGGGATTTTATTTAAATAGTAAGAGATACATGAAATAACCTAATAAAAAGGTAAGCAAACTAGCAAAGTAATTACAATCATGTTCTATAGCATCGACTAATCTATTGCAATAACATGAAATCTCATGAGATACATACTATCTGCCAGATCGTATTGGATCTTGGCAAATTGATCGAAAGATCTCGATCAATCCTCTCGTTTGTCGAATCTCCATCAGCACGTGGGATCTAAAATAAAAGAAAAGCAAAGTAATTATGATCTTCATATTTAGCATTATATAAAATTTTCTTAAATTTTGGAAATTGTGATTAGTCTAACGTCATCGATAGGCTGAACCGGCGATCCCTGTCCGCAAGCCTCCCAGAATGAGTTGGGCAAATAATTATCCTAGCATTTCAATGCAATATAGGGGAGGCGGGCGAAATCGGCTGATCTAGGCTCAATGTACGGGGAGCTAGCACTCTTCTGTAGCTATTTAATTTAGTGATATTAACCAATTTAAAAATGAAAGTGAACAATGATAAGGTATTCACTTACGATATTAAGCATCTAGACCAAGTCAACTGAGGGGCCATGCCGGGGCCATCGAAGACCAAGGCACCTCGGACATTGTGGATCTACGTGGGAAGTGACATGTCTAGCCGTATCCTAGATGTCCTTTCGCAGTTGAGGAAGGAGAGATGAGAAGTGATCGTACGTCCACCACTAATTAAAGATAAGATTATAAAAAATTCAAATCAGTATTTATTTAGAGAGTCTAAAAAGCATCATTGATATACGAATGTAAATAATAATATTAAAACTCACCAGAAGCAACCAACAATTGTCGTACAAATGTCTTTTCCTGTCATTGTCCTCTCTGATGGCCTGCCAATAGGAGTACACCATTATGCTCCACCCGATCATTCCCCAAGAGAACAACTTCGTAGCCTCCAGATCGTCTAACATCCTCCTTACATAAATGGGGATGGTTGCGGATAGCTTTTGGTTGAGTATCCAGTGACCTATAATGATGTCATATGCTAGTCCGAGGGCATCATCAACTGACAACTCTCCCACTACCATGGCCTGCCACCTCTCCAAAACCGCATTCGGAGGAACTGGATCAATCCCAGTCAATCGAGCTTTTTTAGAGGTGGTCGTCATTGACCTCTCAATAATGTCCCATTCTACTCTCCCGTAACATAAACCGATAAGGAGAGCATACTCTAGGAGGCCCAGTCAATGTAACTGGCCCCAAATGAAGAACCATATCTCCACAAGCCGCACACCCTCCAAAGTGACCAACCATCTCAAGATATGCAAGGCAGTCCTGGCATAGTAGGCTTCATGGTAATAGGGAAGATCCAACATGTATTCAAAGAGGTCCATATGAAAACACTCTAGTGCCCCATGACGACGTGATTGTATATTTATACTTGTTGACCAGGGTTGTCGTTGACTTACCTTCGGCAATATCAAGTTGGTTTCTCGATATTCGAATCAATTGATTCAGATCGTGCCCGTTTCACCCATCAATTATAAATATTAAAAAGTTATTTTAGCTTCATGATCTAACAAATCAAATATATATAAGTTTGGTTCGACTCATCTAACAAGCAAGTCAAGCTTCGATGGTTCACAGGTAATTGAATTCAAATTTTTACTAAATTGAGCCACAACGATTTACAAATAATCTCATTTACACCTCTAATTTTGAACCTTATAGAACTAACGAAAGATCGTGAAAGAAACTAATGACTAAAACAATAATTCTCTTTTTAATTTGGTAGCATTTATCGAGGGCCATGATATTAGACCCATTTGTTTAAACTTTATTAAAAAGCACAACTAGAAAAAAAAAAAAAAAAGGTCAAAACTTAACTTATTTTTTAACTACAAATAGTAGCTTAAAAAAAAATTAAATTTAACTCCTCAATTTTCTTGATTTTTTTCCTCTTAATTTTCTCTCCATATTCCCCCCGCCCCCCTTTCCCCCCTCTCTTCCCTTTAGATCTTTCTTCTCTTATTCTTTTCTCTTCTATTTTTGGCGGTAAAATGACCAATTTAGTCCCATAATTTTTTTATTTTGACCATGTAAGTCCATATCTCTTTTTTTTTTAATCTTTTAAGGCATAATAACTTTTTTGTTTTGATCATGTAGCTCCATTTTTATGTATGAGTATTTTTTAAGGTCTTATAACTTTTATCAGTGATCAATTTGGTCCAATCATTTTTTAGTAATGACCAACTAAGTGCGAAAATGTTATAAAGTTATGAAACCTTAAAAACTATATGTATAAAAAAAAATATGAACCTACATGACCAAAACAAAAAAGTCATATGAGCTTAAAAAGATTTTTAAAAAAAAGAAAAGAAAAAAGGATATGGACCTACATGATCAAAACAAAAACTTTATGGAATCTTAAAAGATTAAAAAAAAAAAAAGGGATATGGACCTGTATAATCAAAACAAAAAATTTATGGAATTAAATTGACCATTCTGCCACTTTTTTCTCTTTCTCATCCTTCCATTTTTTTTTCCCCTTTTTTTTTTCCTATCGTACCTCCCTGCCACCTTCTCTTACCCCCAACCTCGCCCAGCCCCGCTGCCATTGCCAAGAACCTGGTCTTATTTTATTTTATTTTTTTCTTGAAAAGATCATTTTGTTTAGCGCATAAATATCTTTATACTCTGAGATATGAAAAGGAATAAACATTCAAAAATTGCAAAATTTTATTAATTTTCTGTGAATCTTTCGCGATTAAGTTGAACTTCATTTGTTTATTTTATAATTATTATTATTTTCAATTCATTAGATCATAAAGGTTCAATATTTAATATTTTTTTTAAAAAAAGAAGCTATTTAAATTTACTTAAATAAATGAGATATCAACAATTAACACATTATAATTTATAGAATATAAACATATTAAATCGTTAAAAAAAATTATAACAAACACAAAAAATCCAAAAAAATGAATTTTCATCCAAAAGGTTTTAATTTTAAAAAACACTTATAAATTACTGTACTAAAATACAAAACAATTTAACTTATGAAAACATCTTATCAAAAAAAAAAAACCTGAAAAAATAGTTTTTTATAAGCTCAAAAATCCTAAAGGATTCATTATATCTATCTTTCGAGCATTTAATGTCGTGGTTAAAGAAATTAATTATATACAATATTAAACACTCTTCCGGTTCATGTTAAAAAGAAATTTATCCCAAAATACTTATTTGCTTAAGATTTTTAAAGGCTTAACTAATGATGTGATTATTGAAATTGTTACTCCTTTTCAGTGTGATCAGTAAACTGCAAAATCAATCAATTTAATCATTATATTTTTTATTTTCAAACAATTTAGCTATTATATTTTGTGTTTTCGGAAAATTTGGCCGCTTTATGGTTGTCTAGTTAAAATTATAGACACGAATGTAATAATTTTTCAGTGGTAATGTCACGTTGGTTTTCTAGATCACCAAAAATTTTCTTATTAGCTAAAGGAATCTTCTTCATTTTGTCAATTTTTTCTTTTATCGAATTTGTTATTGACACATTATTTTAATGATATGAAGTAAAATTTTACATATTAATTAAAATAATAATCACAAATGTAATCATTTTTCATTGGTAATGCCATGTGGTTTTCTATATCACCAAAAACTTTCTTATTAGCTAAAGGAATCTTATCATTTTGTCAATTTTTTCTTTTATCTAATTTGTTATTGACACATGATTTAAATGACATGAAGTAAAATTTTATATTTAATTTTCGTTGATAAATTTTTAGTGACATGTAAAGTAACGTGATATTTTTAATGAAAATTGATTATATTTGTGACTGATAGAAAAACTATATAGTGGTTAAAGGGTTTGAGAATGTAAAGTATGATGGTTAAATTAACTCATTTTGTAGTTCAATGATCAAAATGAAAAAAAAAAAAAAAAAAAACACTTTAGTGATCACATTATTATTTAAGCCCATTTTCAAGCAACTAATAATATCTAGTTAAAATATTCAAAAATTATTTAATATTTGTGGTTTAAGGATAGTTTGAAGAAATTAAGATAATCAACTATGTTTTCTTTTTGGATAATATTGTCTCTGGTTGTTATACTGTTCCTTTTCTCTTCCCTCATCAATTTCATTAGTTGGTTAGCTGACTATTGAAAATAGTAAAATAATAAATTAGAAGCGAAAAGGAATATTAATAAGAAGGGTATAAGAGATAATTGATTTATACTTAATATTTTGAAATTTGTAAATGATAATCATTTTGAGATAAATGTGATAATTTGAGAAGGTGAGTACCGTACATGCTTTTATTTGGGTCCGTAGTCCGTACCAAGGAATAACGTTTTTGTTCCAAGACACAGATTGCACCGATTTACTAAATTAAGCAATGAGAGTGCAAATGAACCAACTTTTTGTATTGGGTTGAGTTTTGACCTTGTCTTTCCCGTACACAACAAATCCAAAACAGATCACTATGGCTATTACGAGAAATTGTTACCGCCGGTTTTCTTCTTGCAAGCAAGGAGATATATAAATATGCAAATACCTGCTGGTTTGGTTCTGAAATAGGACCATAAGGATTGACCCATTTGTATAAAAGAGACAGATTTAAGAACCAAAAAAGAGATTCATTCATTTTTAAACCCAAAATAAAAAATAAACAATTTCCCCCCTCAATTTGACTAAGTATAGCAGTAATACAAAAATTATGGGAAAGGAATTTCCCCCTCAAATCAATTACCAATTTCATGAGCATTCGAAAATTAATTATGATAGTATTCCATAACAAGGAGTAATAAAAATAAACTAAAAGTACCTAAGTACTTAAACCGAGAAAAATGTACTTGTCAAAATTTTTCCTTGGCTCCGGTTAACTTAATTAAGCTTAAGCTACCAAGAAATGGTCCTCGGGCAAGTCATTTACATCCAACGCCCAATTAGACAAACCCAATTCCATATCAAAATCACAAGGAATATCATCGCCTACAAAATCCCCTAATGAAGATTCTTCCTTTACATCCTTGTAAATTAACGGGGAAGGAGACCGAAAGTCGAAGAACTCATTCAAAAAACTCTGGTCCAACGGAAAGCTATCATCGCAGTAGAACAAATTGCTTCCATTACTATCCACCACCGGCTCCAATGGTTTCCTTTCGCCACCCAACTTCTCTTCTTGTGCCTCATCGGCTAACCCATTTGCAGTAGTGGCGGCATTACAGCGTAGGACAGAGGTAGGAGAGCAGAGGCTCTCGGATTCCTTCCCTGAGTCATATCCGGAAACTGAGGAAAAATCGGCCTCCACCACTCTCTCTGGTGGCTTGAGAAAGTTTGTCAAAGCATCGGGACCGCGTATTTGGATTGCTGCTCTGTCGTAAACCATGGCAGCTTCTTCGGCTGTCTCATAAGTCCCTAACCAGATTCTAGTCTTCTGTGCAGGGTCTCGGATTTCGGCAGCCCATTTGCCCCATGGCCTCTGCCTTACGCCCCTAAACTTCTTAACATTTCCGGCCACTCGTTGATGATGACTCGAGATCGGCCTCCTCTTTTTCTCTTCACTACCTCTGGGCTTGTTTTTGTTCTTGGCTCTGGTGGCAGCAGCAGGGGAGGAAGAAATCCTTTGGATTCTGATCTCATTCACGTGCTTTTTTACTCGGCGCGAGTGATGATTCTTCATTGGTTGCACCGCCTGTTCGTCGTCACTGGATGAATCCGTGGCGTCACAGTCGGTGACATGTATCCTAACAACTCTAGGCATTTTCAAACTAGTAGTGGAGTCTTGATGGTCTTGCCGATTTCTTGAGTTTCTTCTCATCATCACTGGCAAATGCCCCTGTTTTGAAGTCATAGCACTGCCTTGGACTATATATTTCTTGATGGGTTCAGAAGAAGCTTTTCTTTGTTGGTAAACAGAGAGAAAGAGAAAGATTGAGAGTCTGCAGGAGTAGAAACTGGAAGGTTTTAACCCATTCAACAGGGGAAAAGCAGTTAATATTACTGTTGTAAAAGTTACAGAAGGAAGAGTTATCCTATTATGAGGGTTTAACGGAGAGAGAAGAGTATTCAAAGGAGTTGAACGTAACCGATTGATCAAAATAAAATCTGATTCCTACATGCAAACAGAGACTATATATATATCTATGAGAGAGAGAGAGGAGTGAGGAATATCCCTTCCTTCTTGGCCTCTGAATCTTCTGCTCCGTTTTTTTTTTTTTTCTTATAGTTAGAGATTATCGTATTTGAAAAAAAATTGATTAGTTGAGAGCCGAAAATACCAGCTGGCTCGTTGTCGCCATATCCCTATCTTTTTGGTTTTGTTATTTGCTAGTTCTGTATGAAAATGGGAATAAGTAAATAAGTTCATTTTTCTTTTATGATTATTATTATTATTATTTTAAGGAGGAAAAAGAAAAGTACTTGACCGCCAAGAAAGAGAGGCCTGAACGAACAGTCTGTATCTATTATTCTAGTACGGAGACCAATAATATGGCGGCGATTTTTGAGATAAAAATCAAAACGTCTTGCGAGCTTTATCTCTAAACTAAAAAAAAAATTGAAAAATGAAAAACTCTATTTGCAATTAAATTTTCACATCTCAATTTAAAGTTATCTGGAAATAGATGCATCATCCCTTAAATTAGTTAAAATTGTGTTAAGAAATTGATATTGTTTAGTTTAAAATTAATTAATTTTTTTTTTTAAAAAAAAAATATTTGTAATGACACACAACCGGAGTATTAATCATGATTGTTGTGAATGCTAAATAAAATGAGAACACTATGTTAGACTGAAATTCAAGGCCTTAATCCCCTAAATCGATGCATAAATGAAATAGAGACATACCTGATGTCGATTCCATGTGAAGATCTTGAACCGGAATCACAGATCTAGATTGCCGGTGGCTTTTCTCCCTTTTGAGCCCTCTGTATGCCCTTTTTCTGGCGGATGAGAAAACCAGAGAGAAGAAGAAGAATATCTCACATCGGGCCAAAGGGAGGAGACCCACCATTTAAAGTCCGAGCCCAGTCCACTCATCACGGATTGGGCCCGTCAGCCCACATTATGTCAGTCCATATTCACAGATTAAAAGCCCTAAAACCTCACTTAATTAACTGGTCTTTAATGATTAATTAATCTAGCCCACTAAACGAGATTAATTGGAATAAATCCCAACATTCTCCCACTTGGGCGAAATTAATTAATATTAACCTTTATGTGCGCACCTTTATACTAATTTAGAGATTGCTTTTAACTGCCCACCCTATCCTATAGAGTTTTTAACACTGAACCATAGCAGTTGTCCACTCTACTGATATGGGTTTTACATGGTAGTGTGGCAAAGCCGATAACAAAATACACTTTATGTGTTATCCCTTTGTCGGTCTCCATTCTCTCCCCTTCGGTGTCATTTCCCCTTATATGATACCAGAGAATATCTTTATTGTTCCAATGAACATGCATATGTCCTATTTTATTGTTAACTCATTTTATGTGTAAAAGACATATCTGTTATAATGACTGAATGCCCTTAAGCCTATACTCAAAGTTTACACATCACTTTGAGATTCCCTTTACAGATGCATACTTTCCCTTATGAGGTTTAAACACATCCATCTGGTGCAGCTCTAAATCCAGATGAGCTCCTAATGCCATAATCACTCTAAAAGAGTCTTTAGAAGAGACTGGCGAAAAAGTCGCCTCATAGTCTACTCCCTCCCTTTGAATGAATCCTTTAGCCACCAGTCTGGCTTTAAACTTCTCTATCTTTCCTTTGGAATCCCTTTTGGTCTTATAAACCCATTTGCAGCTAATTGACTTGCATCCTTTAGGTAACTCAACAAGTTCCCAAACACCATTATTTTTCATGGATTGCATCTCATCCGTCATTGCATAACTCCATAAGTCTAACTGAGGACTAAAAACAGCCTCTTTATAAGTTATCGAATCTGTAACGCAGCTTATGTCATAGTCTTGCTCTCCCAAATAGACCAAATAATCTAGTGGAATGGCAGAAGTTCTTTCCCTGGTAGACCTCCTAATTGGAACAACTACAAGCTCATCCTGTACTGGATGGGGTTGAGGGACATTATTAGGCACATGCCCAATAACATTATCCTCAACTCCCACTGGATTAGGGTGAGGCTCTAGTCATTCCGTTACTCCATGTGGAATCTGATGTTCCATTGTAGTCTGTGCAAGTCGAAGGAAAGACCTTATGTCTTCCATCACATCGTTATTCCTGATGTTCTGTGAGCTAGTACTACCTTCAGCTACATCTAATTCCAAAAACTTTGCTGTTTGTGATTCCATAATCCTCTATCCACCATTTAGGTTATAGAATCTATATCCCTTAGAATGGTCTGGATAGGATACAAAGTAACACCGAGTGGTTCTAGATTCCAACTTTTCCAATGTTGGATTATATAACTTTACTTCTGCAGGACATCCCCAAACCCGAAAATGATTCAGGCTTGGCTTACGCCCGGT
>JAOXNR010001093.1:0-10313 GCA_028571225.1 Parsonsia alboflavescens
AATATTTCTTAAGAATCTTTTCAATATAACGGGATTGATGGACAAGTACTCCTTTTGAAGTATAAGTGTGTTAAAGACCAAGACACAATTTGGTCCTTCCAAGCACTTTCATTTCAAACTCACTTTTCATGCATATCATTGCCTTAGATAATTCATTTGGAGTCCTCAATAGGTACTCAATAAGGCTTTGATACCAAATCCTCCAGGACTGTTTTTAATCCATATAGAGACTAATTCAATTTAATTGAATATATATCATATATAAGAATCTGGTCTTATTGCCTTTGACAATTTAAATCCTCCAAGGATTTTCATATTCTCCCCTTAATGTTGGGAACACTGCTTCGTCAAAATGGCAATCATCCAATTGAGTCGGGAATTGGTCTCTTGTCATAGGTTCAAGTTATTTAATCATTGGCGTAAACTCACAACCAACAAATATTCTGAAGCTCTTTTGCGGACCCTTTTAGTTTGCTATGGTAGAGTAATCAGTATATAAACTGCACATCCAAATGTGCGAGATGAGAAATATTAGGTTCCTTTCCTTGAACCAATTGCATAGGGGGAAAATAATTATAACTTGGTGGTCAAATTCTTATTAATGCAACTAAATGTAAAATGGCATGTCCCCAAGCCGAAGATGTAAATCTACTTCTTAAAAAGTGAAGGTCGTGCAATCAATTGAATCCTTTTAATGAACAATTCAACAAGACCGTTTTGGGTATGAACATATGGTACAAGATGTTCTACCTTTATTCTAATTGATTGACAATACTTATCAAATATTTTCTTCGGCAAATATCAAGACATATACTCTTGATATGATGGTCTAGGAAATATACTTTCAGTTTTATTATTTGTGCCAATATCCGTGAAAGGCTAAATTCCTTAATGAGATCAAGCAAATATAATACCATCTTGTAGAGGTATCAATAAAGACCATTAAATATATAAAAGGTCCATAAGATGGATCAATTGGTCCAAAAATATCACCTTATATTCTCTTTGGAAATACTACAGATTCAACATCAACTTTAGAAGTTGAGGGCCTCACTATAAGTTTGCCTTTCAAACATGCAGCACATATGAACTCACTAGACTGAAAACCTTCTTAGTTTTCAGTGAGTGGTCAAAATGTGTTTTCAAGAATACAACACATCATAATTGAGTCTGGATGACCCCAACGATTGTGTCACACTAAAAATTCATTGGTGAGCTTCAAGCTAACTAGATTGTTGCTCCAATCTTTTCTATATGGGTATAGTTCAATCCAGAGAATAAATGTGATATTTTATAGACTATTTGCTTTGTTTCCAATTTGGAACGTGTAATACAAAGATACTCAATAAATTTGTCATCCATCATTTCAATATGATATCTGTTTCTACAAATATCCTTAAAACTTAGCAAATATCGATGAGAATAAAGCATCTTTAATGCATAATTTCGTGTCACCAAATATGTGTCGTTCCGAAGCCATGAATAATTTGTATACTACCCGAAATAGTTTGAACATTTGAGATATTCACAGTAAAATTAGAAAAATAATCTAAATGTCTTAAGATCGTATGTGTTATACCACTGTCTATTAGATAGATTTCTTTTTCTTGTTTCGAAACAAAAGAGAATTCTCATATCTATAATTAAGTACATCAAATAAAATAAAATGAAATGAAATAACAAAAGTAACATAAATAACTAACTATATCTCTTCGTTCGAGCCATAATAGCTATAATCAAGAGTATAATTGAAGTCATAAAGAAAATCATCTAGATCAAGTAAAGCATCCTCAAAGAATGATTCATTATTTTCTTTTACAATTTTCGATTTGAGTTAAGTGTCTTGGACAATTATTTGTCTCTTGGACAATTATTTGTCTCGTGGACAAGATTTGTCTCAACTGTCTTCTCTTTATTTTTGAGACAAGTTTGATAAGCATCAACAAGATGCTTAGGTGTCCGACATGTTTTAACCTAGTGACCTTTCATGCCACATCTAAAGCATTCATCTTTGCCTTTAACAATTTATTTCTAATCATTTGGGGCTTCATCTTTTGTAACCCAACTCTTGATATTTTTGGTTTCATGCCTCGATTCCCACATCCTTGTTTATTATTACAACAAGTTCCATAATTTTTTGAGATAGCAACATGTGCCTCTTGCATAGGGGCTGAATCAGTTGGCCTCAATTCATGATTTTTCATGAGCAATTCATAATTTTGCTTGGCCACAAGTAAACAAGAAATAAAATCAGAATACTTCTTGAAACTTTACTCACGATATTGCTATTGCAATAACATATTCGAAGCATGAAAGGTTGAGAGGGACTTCTCAAACATATCCGAATCTACGATATCTTCCCCACATAATTTCAATTGAGAACTTATTAGGCATATGAGAGAATTATAGGCACTTATAGACTGAAAGTTTTGCAGCCTTAAATGAATAAATTCAAAACGAGCCTTTAGGAGGATCACCATCCTCAAGTGCTCTAATATATCCTTTAAGTTTTGCCATAACTCTTAAGGATCTTCAATAGTGAGATACTCGCATCTCAAATTTTCATGGAGATTGCGTCTCAACATGATCAAGGCCTTTGCCTTTTACCTATTAGAGGAATTATTTATCCCAACAATAGTCTCTTCCAAGCCATCTACTTGGAGATATAATTGGCAACAAGAATCCAAGAGAGAGAGTTCTTACCTGATATGTCCAGCGAAAGGCAAACTTTCCAACTTTGCTTCCTGCTTGGAAACACTCGAATTTGCATGAAACATATTGAAAACAAAAAGGAAAGCAAAAGGAAAAATCGTACCTTAACAAGAAGGAACAAGATCGAAACTTTTTTACAACCTTGGAACCAAAATCAAAACTGTATGCGATCATTAGGAATGACTAAAGACTTATACTGATAACGTGTTGTAAGAAAAAAAACAAAGAGCATAAGAGTTTGAGAGAAATAATCTTTCATTCATTGATGTATCAATTTACAAATAAGAGTCTTCCTATTTATAGATTGATATGACCAACTATGAAGAGCTTCTATTCACACTGATTTTTACTACAAATATATGTATCAAGAATATAATAATCAGGACTCTTCAATATCCGGAATATAATAATCAAGACTCTTCAATTTTCGGAATATTATATTCCTCTTATATGTATCGAGATATATGAACTTGACTTTTCAAATGATCTTGATCAAGTATGGGACTAGATATATAGTATCTAACAATAGACATTCACAATATTTAATTAGATTATAACTAAAATATTTATGACATTTTACTTATATATATGAATTTTTTTGTTTAAGTATAACACGTTATTCATTTATATCACGAATTAAATTCACCGTATGTATAATATTAATTAGATTGCATATGTGATATTTTAAAATTTTAAAATACATATTAAAAAATGGAATAATATATATGTATGTGTGTACATATATATATATATATATATATATATATAAATATATATACATATTTACACCTAACCCTCCTTATAACTCTCTCTTCGAGAATCAACTGTGACGTTTCACCTACCCTCAATCTGTCTAATAATATTATTACTTAAAGAGAACCTCTACCAAATATCCAATTAATATGTACAGAATAATTAGATACCCGCACGGTCAGCAATGAGTTATCTCTCTTTCTATTTTGAATATTTTTACAATAAATGATTTAATTTTTACATTAATTAAAATTAATTAAAAAATTTTATTATTATGTTTAATATGGGATTAAATTAAATATTTTCTTAAAATTTATCAAAATTAAATAAAACGTTGAATTCCTTAGAAAGAACTACTCTCCTAGTCACTATTTAGAAGTCATTTGAACTAACTGTCCTTATTATTAAATATAAGTCATTATGGTTAATTTATTAGGTATATATTGTTTTTTTTCTTTACTATATTACGCTTGTCTCTTTCTTTTTCCTAATTAATGTAGTTAGTATGATTAAAATCATAAATTGGGATATTTTAAGAGGAAAAAAAATTATTACCTTAATTTTGACTGAATAACGGTCAGTGATGGCTCTGAATTTTCTAGTTCTTCTTCTATATCATTTTCTACATCACCAATGATAAATATATACATATGCTTTTGCAGATATATTTTATTAATGAAACCTTAAAAATATATATTAAATTCTAAGGATACTTTATCTAAATTGAATATAATATATGTGTTTTTTTTTTCCGAAGAAATGGATCAAAATTGTGTTAAACAAAAGAGAATACAACTTATATAGAAATGTTACTAGTCATCAAACTAGCTCTATCTAGAATAAAATTGGTTCAAAAACTTATCGTAGGAAACATAAAATCCTTATCAAATAAACAAGCATTACGCCAAAACCACAATGACACAATTGCAACTCTAGAAATAAGGTTCCAAGAGACTTTTCAGGTGGGATTTCTCCACTTTTTAGCCAAGCCCTCACATTACATTTGTCAAAAAACTCATGTTTAGCTTAGGAAGAAAGTAAAGATAACCATACATTCCTGATAGAAACACAATCATGAAGTATATAAAGAATCGATTCCTCACCAGTAGCGCAATGGAGACATAGTAGAGAATCAATAATGTTTCGACTAAATAGCAAGGAGTTGGTCTTCCATCTTCCATGTTGAGCCAACTATACAGTCATGGAATATCTAAGAGATATTTTGTGATATCATAGTTTCTTCCAACAAGTGTTCATTATACCTAATTGTTTATGCAAGAAATTATAATCAGCTTTAGAAGAGAAAACACTCTCTCCTGTGTCTGATCATTTCAATGTGTCATTAACATTCCATATATATTATTTTATTTGATAATATAGAAAATGAGTTAAAATATCCCTAATCGTCAATTACTTAAAAATATTGATGGAGAGAGTATAGGTTTATTCTATCTTTTACTCATTTATTTGGACGGAACCCTATCTTTATTATCCGAGAAAAGCCGGATTCTCATGCTTACGCGTGCACGCATTTACCGGAAGGTATGGTACCCTCACTATTTTTCTCTGTCTCTTGTCCCTTTTATCACACGTTAAAGGGGTTCGTTTCTGTCCCTTTCGGCCGCCTAACTAATTATGACTAAAAGTTATTCTTCCTACCCCATTTTATTTGTCAATTTTGTGGGAAAAAAAAAGGGACTAAATCACTTCAACTTTCAATAAACTATTTATTGAATTTCTTTTTCATATTTTGCCCATTTAAATTTTCCAAAAAAAAAAAATATAATTACAACTTCACTCACTTAATATAATTTCTAAAACCTTTATAGATTCTAAAGGTTTTAGAATCTCTCAATGGTTATAAGGATATTCTAAGTCAATTTATCCTAAAATATTTATCCAATAATTGTTTCTATTAATCCATGAATAATAGTAGTATCTGTACCCTCAGAAATATCACAATAGGTAGAGTGAATAGTCCGATCATGGGTCTCAAATCCTTAATTTAAGAAGATGATTTGTGGTTTTTTTTAATAAAAAAACTTATATATTTTTAGAAATAATACAATTAATTTTGAACATCCAAAATGAAAATAATTACATTCAATTTTTTACAAAGAAAGTATTAAATTTAATCTCTTTTGCTAAGTATTGATATTTCTTTTCACTCCTTTGAATTTTTTATCATATTTTCTTTTTCATTTTCTAGTCACCAACACCTATGTTTTTGTGTGTGTGTGTGTATATATATATATATATTATTCATAAAATCCTAAAAAGATATACTAAACTCAAAGAAATACTGTAATATATATTACTCCGTCTGTCCGAAATTGAATATAGTACAAATTTTAAGAAAATTAATTGACTTAGTTCATTTTAAACTTAACGATATCCATTTTTTAATAAAATTTTAACTAAATTAAGAAATAAAAAATTTATTTTTAAACAATTTAAAGTAAAAATAAGAACAATTATTTTCGAATGGAGAAAGTATTTGATTAAATAATATAAAAATAGTATAGTAGATGCGATCAAACCAATTAGTGAGTTCATTTCCGCGTCCATCTCTCTCTCTCTCTCTCTCTGGTCCCTCCCTCTAGTTTTCCATTCTTCGTTAGTTCGTTTTCTGCCTCTCTTTCTCTCACTTTTGTTCTTCTTTTCTTTCGTCTTCTTGTGTTTTCTCTCTATTTTATTTATTCATTCTTCTCGTTTTTTTTTTTTTTCACTTTTTAAAATAAATTCCCTCTCCATGAATCATAATTTTTTAACATTTGCATGAAATAAAAATGTTGAGAATTCAACGAAATATATATATATATATATATATATATAGATTCTTTGAAGATATTCACTCAGTTTGAAATTGAATGTTTAAATTTGATTTGTACATATTTTAATAAAAAGATTTGACTTAATTCATCAATACGTTATATTATTAATTTTCTTAATAAATTATCTATAAATTTAGAAGATGAGACATTCAATTTCAAACAATCTAAAATGAAATATGGTATATTCATTCTTGGATGGAGGAAGTATATATCATTTTATTTAAATACACAATTGTTTAATTATTAACATTATTTTTTATTTATATTTTACAATTAATTCATTTAAATTTAAACATATTAAATATTACTCTCTCCAACCAAAATTGAATGTTCATAATTATATTTTGACATTCAATTCTAGACAAAGAGAGTAATATAACTTTATAGCCTAACCATTATTATGATTTCTTAAAAAATGCATATGAACAAAAAATCTTAAAATTTTGAAAAGAAAAAATAAAAAAGGCTAACTTATTCATCCAATCAACTCTTTATATAAATAAAGAAATTTTAAATTAATGCATTCAGATACAAAATAACTATTATGTGCGAGCATTGCTTATAACACATTATTATCATACAAAATACGGTTAAAGGGGGGACAAAAAGGATAAGATAAAGATAAGAAAACCATCATAGTATTACCAAGGCACAAAAATCTGACGTGGGAAATGAGGATGACATGGCAGGAAATCGCCCAGCACATACACGTAGGCAGCGCAAGCAGATCGTAGGCGGGAACGTGCATGCAGGCACCAGATTCATGCCTTGCCACATCATCATCTCTATAAATATCGACGTTGTTCCGAGAACCAGAATGACTGAACCAAATCAAATTCTTTCAATACCAGGGTCCGGGACGGAGGCAGAATCCCACAAACCCACAATTTTTTCGTCCTTTAAATTCGCTTTTGGTGTCTGTCCCTGTTCAATTTCGGATCCAAATCATGGCATCCTTTAGTGTAGCGTGGAGCAATAGTGGCGGAAATTTGGAAGAAATACAGAGTTGCATGCGCCATACTCAATCTTCAAGGCCTGCAGGGTTGTCGTGGAGGAAGAATTTCTTGAGCTACAGATTGAGAAATCATCATACTTATAATGCCCACAAGCTTAGTAATCATGTTGTTGTGAATAATTCTTCTGGGAGCAGCGCCACGAATACAGCTGCAAGATCAGATGGGTATTTGTCCTCTTCTGGTTATTCTTCTTTAGTTGATCGTGGGAACAAAATTTATTCAACTAGGAAGAGAATGGTTGAGAAGGAAGAGGATTTTTCTGGAAAACTTGATCAGTGGATTAAAGATTCTGTGGGTGAGGTAGGTTCTCCCTTTCTTTTTTTCTTGTAATTTAATTGATAAAAGATTATCATTATGTTTTCCGTTTTGGGCTGTGATAGTTTGCCATTGTTTAATTCTTTAAATTCTTGTCTCTGTCTGTGATCATATGTTTACCAATTGGTGAATGGTTGGTTCACTAATCACAGGTATTTGGACTGATTTTATATGAGAATTCACTTATATGGGTTCTTAATATATATATTGAGTGGTCACTTCTTGATGATAAGTGGATAGAATTTCTAATGAATTGGTACTTAATTTGCCCAGATTGTGAATTTCTTGGGGGAAGCCCCTTTCCTTGTGCATATCTATCCTGAGGGGGAGGAGGTTGCTACCTCTACATCATCTGAGAAAAAGAACAAATTGGTTAAGGAAAAGGCTGTTCCTGATATCTGGCCTCTGATTAAAGAAAGATGGGATGGAGGAAGCCCTATCCCTAATGGCATCATTTTGGTGGAAGAAATTAAATGCAGTGAAGAAGGTGATTGTCCTTATGAAGAAAATTTGAAGAACTTGGACATGAAGGACAAGCAATCTTCCTGCAATAGAGTTTGGGGAATACTAATCCAGGGGAAAGGAGCTAATTATCCTGCTTGTTACCTTCTAAAAACTTGCAGGGTGCCTAGTGTTTCTGGTTTTTGCACTCATTTTTGTTTAGTCAGAGTTGAGTGCTTCCGTGAACATTTATCTATATTATTCAAGAACCTTTGGCTGCTGTAAACTAAACCTATTCTTTGTACAAATGATTTGATTCAGTCAAATCTCTTGCAGAACTATTCAAACCAAAAAAAAGATTTTTAATCTTATTTGTGTGATCAGTCAAACATGAAAGTCTTTCTCTTCTAACCATGAGAAAAACAACAATTGATACTTCATTAAAGTATTTACTTAGTTTTTTTCATTTGGAACGACACGAAAAGGACAATTCTTGAACATACAGATCACGTTTATCACAGTCGCTAAACCGACATTCAAATCAAAAACTCGTGGCACTTCCTTAGTCGATGGAGATGATTTTCAATCTACCTTGTAAT
Source organism: Parsonsia alboflavescens (assembly GCA_028571225.1). Classification (NCBI taxonomy): domain Eukaryota; kingdom Viridiplantae; phylum Streptophyta; class Magnoliopsida; order Gentianales; family Apocynaceae; genus Parsonsia; species Parsonsia alboflavescens. Next base: position 8,671 of record JAOXNR010001093.1, read on the forward strand.
GCCTTTCTCAGTCCTTTGGAGATATTTCTTTTAATCCGATTCTCTGTTTGAAGATGCCATGAAAATGAAGATGATTTCTCATAAGGTAATTTCAACAGACTTTAACTGTATTCATTTACTCATCTGGCATATATAATTAAGAAACTCTCTACAATTGTTAAACCAAGTACACACAAGAACAATCCATTTGGTCAACTATCATAGTATATAATGAAGGTTTCTCTGTAGGCTTCAAGAACCTTAGCTTTAGCTTGAATTGGGGATGTTGGAACAAGAAAGTGACTAATGTTTATTGACCGTTTTCCTAGAGGTTCAAGCAGATAAACTCCACTGTTTAATTGAGATTCCAGATTCAACAACCCTTTTTGAGTTTCGGACTATAATCTTTTGTTTTCTGTACCTTTCAATGAAGCAAAGAGGTTACAATTGATGAAGTTTTTTTTTATTTTTTATTATGAGTTTCTCAAGTTTTTGCAAGGATTTCAGCTAATTTCCTCAGTTTTGGGTCAGAATCATAATAGGAGTTACTAAATTTTTGGACAAGAAACCTATTGAATCATACATAATGTGTACTTGTCGTTTCCTTCTGAAGATATCACTAATTTCCTCTTGCTGGGAGATCAGTGAAAAATATATAATTCGGCCAAAGCAATTTCTTGGAATGAATATTAACTTGAGTGTGCTTCCAAACAAGACAGAATTAGGACATCAGGATCATGAAAACAGAGAAGAATCCAAAACCAGAGAATACGTAATCTTGTTAGCAACCCAAAAACAAGAGTCATAATCTGACTTCGATCTTACAAGTACTAGATTTTGGAAGCTCTTATTTTTCATGGACTTTATTCTGACCATATCGAAGAAAGTTGATGAGCTTTAGCCCAATATCAGCAGGATGGTAAAGGAGAACCACAGAGACAATCATTCCAAGCAAATGCACTAGGAGGAAACTTTGTCTTGGGGAGCTGACCGCACAAATGATTGTGGCTAACATTCAACTTTTGAAGCCCAGAAACAGCCTTAGGCACCCATACACTGAATTCCATGACAAATCCGGAACCTTCAGTGTCTTTGCAAATCTCGTACTCTCCAAATTGAACTTCAACTTGTTACCTGAAGCAGCAAACGACAACAAAAAATCTGTCCTGTTCAATAATTTCACTGGACTTCCCGTAATTTCATTCTCAGAAAGATCCATGTGTTTATAGGAATCCCCAATTATTGGGTTCCAATCATCCAATTTAAAATTGAGCCCGCATTTTGCAAGCCTGACACTGTGGATAGAAGTTGAAAAAGTTATCCATTTCGGCATGTTTCCGAAACGAAAGAGATTGTATGAACAATCAAATGAGTTAGTAGTACATTTCTGGAAGTGGATCAACTAAAGAGTTCCGAGAAAGATCGAGATTGACAAGCATTGTCAGATTTTAGAAAACTTATGGTACAACTCCAATAAATTGATTCCATGACAAATCCAGTGTCACAAGTGTAAGACTAAAATTCAAGACCTTAATCCCCTAGATCGATGCATAAATGAAATAGGGACATACCTGATATCAATTCCAGGTGAAGATCTTGAAGCGGAAGCACAGATCTGGATTGCTGGAGGCTTTCTCCCTTTTGAGCCCTCTGTATGCCCTTTT
>JAOXNR010001094.1:0-10312 GCA_028571225.1 Parsonsia alboflavescens
GTCAAGGATCAGACACCTTATGAGGCTTGGTATGGTCATAAACCATCTCTAAGTTTTCTCAAAGTATTTGGCTGTTTTTGCTTCACTCATGTTCCACAGGTCAAGAGAGACAAGTTAGATAAAAGAGCACTTCCAGGCATCTTTATTGGCTATGGCACTGTTGCAAAGGCCTATAAGATTTTCCAACCGCAAACTGGGAAAATTGTTATAAGCAGAGATGTTCATTTCATGGAAGATGAAGAGTGGAATTGGGATGAGGCAAAGGAAAATGGCCAAATTGTAGCAGATCTGCAGCTTAAGTTTCCTGCTTCAAGCATGAATGAAGATGAAAATTGGCAGAATGAGTTGGTGGATAATACTCCTGTAAGAGGTACTAGATTACTCACTGACATTTATGCAAGGTGCAATATACCCATGTGTGAACCTGTAGATTTTGAAGCAGTGATGAAAGACAAGAATTGGATGGCTGCAATGAATGAGGTGTTGTCCATCATTGAGAAAAACAAAACATGGGAGTTGGTTGATCGATCCCAAGATAGGAAATTGATTGGAGTCAAGTGGGTATACAAAACCAAGATTAAGGCTGATGGCTCAATCAACAAGCATAAAGCAAGACTTGTTGTAAAAGGCTATGCTCAAGTTTTTGGAGTTGACTACTCAGACACCTTCGCACCAGTTGCTCGTTTGGACACTATAAGGCTTTTGCTTGTTGTAGCTGCTCAAATGAATTGGAGAGTGTATCAGCTTGAAGTAAAATCAGCTTTTTAAATAGCGTTTGGCAGGAAGAAATTTATGTTGAGCAGCCTGAAGGCTTTGTGAAGAATGGCGAGGAGAACAAGGTGTTTCTTCTCAAGAAGGCTCTTTAAGGGTTGAAACAAACTCCAAGAGCTGGGTACAGCAAGATAGATGAATATTTGCTGAAGGCTTTGAAAAAAGCCTGTCTGAGGCCACTCTTTATGTCAAATATCAAAGTGATGATATTTTGATAGTCTCTCTTTATGTGGATGATTTTTTGCTGACAGGAAATAATGCACTGTTGGTTGAGAACTTCAAACAAGAAATGATGAAGGTTTTTGAGATGACAAATCTCGGGTTGATGACCTTCTTCCTTGGAATGGAAATTAAGTAGGCTGAGCATGAAGTCTTCATCTGCCAGAAGAGGTATGCCAAGGAGATTTTGAAGAAGTTCAAACTTGAAGAATGCAAGGAAGCTAGCACTCCTATGAATCAAAAGGAGAAGTTGTGTAAGGAAGATGGAGCTGGTAAAGTTGATGAGGGATATTTTAGAAGTTTGATTAGTTGCTTGATGTATCTTACACCAACACGTCCTGATATTTTGAATGCTGTAAGTATATGTGAATTGCATCTCAAGGCTGCCAAAAGAGTAATTCGATATGTCAAAGGCACAAGTGATCTTGGTGTTAAATTCACAAGAAGTAAGGAGCTGGTTGGCTTCCCTGACAGTGACTGGGGAGGTTCCATAGGTGATACGAGGAGTACCTCAGCCTACTGTTTTACTCTTGGAACCAATATTTTCTCATGGAGCAAAAAGAAGCAAGAAACTGTAACTCAATCCATTGCTGAAGCAGAATTTGTTACTGCAACAGCTGCTGTCGATCAAGCTTTGTGGCTGAGGAAGATTTTATTGGATCTCAATTTGGAGTAGAAAGAAAGCATTAAGATTTTTGTTGACAACCAAGCTGCCATTGCCATTTCCCATAACCCTATGTTTCATGGAAAAACTAAGCATTTCAACATCAAGTTGTTTTTCTTTAAAGAAGTACAGAAAGAAGAATTTGTGAATCTGGTTTATTGCAAATCTGAAGATCAGGTAGCAGATTTGTTTACAAAGCCACTTCCAGTCAGCAAGTTTGAGTTTCTAAGGCAGAAACTGGGTGTTTGCAGCTTCTAAAGCAAGGAGTGTTGGAACACATGCTTAGGACTGCTGAACATTATTACTCACACATGCTTAGGACTACTGAACATTATTATTCATTATTGGAAGTCGAGGCCGTTCCTCATTATTGAATGTTAGTGGCTTAATTTCAGGATGTTAGTGGTCGCTTTTCTGAATTTTTTGTTAGTGGTTTGTTACTTTTCTACCTTTAATTTGTAATACTCCATGTTAATGAATGTGTGTTCTGATTTCCTTTCAATCTTCAGCAAGTCTCAACAGCTTTCTCTTCTTTCTTAGTCTAAAACTCCAACATTTCGAAATCTTCCCATGTGGACAATAGCTCCGTTCTTACTATTTCATTGTGGCTCTTTAATGGCGCAACAGAATTCAACCTTCTAGTTAGCAACTCCTTTAGATTCTGGGACAGAGAACTAATAAAGCCCTGTCATTAGTTCTAGGAAAGTCTGACCTCCATGACTTTGGAACATATGATTCATAAATTTTTCTTATATCTGCTTTGACAATCTTAAAATTTGCTACCAAATCTGTAACTTTCTTTTCCAGTTCCAGTCCCACAGTCACATCTTCATTTTTCACATCATCACGAAGTGAGTAAATAGCACATCCAAAGTCAATGATAACTGCATTCATAGACTCAAAGAGAGAATAGAACAGCTGGTCATGTTTAGGATGCTCTTCCGGTGATTTACTGAATGCAAAAAATGTGATCACAAATCGCAATTCCTCCAACAGGGATAAAATGATATCTTCGGTAGAAATCATGAAACGGAGATCAGCTTTTGAAAGCTCCGTTATATGGTCTTGCAGAGAATCAATGAAGCTCAAATCTAATTTATCCAACACAGCAGAACTCCTTTTGCTGATTTTGATTCCTTTAGAGCTTTGGAATAGATCCCTTTGACATCCAGTTGTGCTGGACTAAAGTTTTGTAGCTAAAATGAAAGAAGCCTTTTCATCTCATTCACAGTGCGATTATTCACCTTATCAATGACACAATAAAGATAAAGAAGACATGAGATATTGACTGCCTGATATTCAGAATGGATAAGGAGATCTCTCAATTTCTGAAGTTTACTACACCTCTTTGGAGTAAAACCAAGAAGATTTCTCAAAATTTTCAGGTTCTTATGAACATCTTCAAGTTTGTCCCATCCACTGTCTCAAAAATTTCTTATAAACGGCCACAACTTGAGGCAGTAGATGGGACAGCCTCCGACTGCAAATGAATCAATGATAAATTCAATTTGATATACAATGTCAAGATTCAAGAAAATGAGTCCCATTACTCTGAAGCTCCTCACTTTGGTTGGCCAGCTTAGCGATCTTAGCGAAATCTTCTCTCACGGGCAGTAGCTCCTTGGAGCTATTTCAATAATATGCCCAAATCAGCCTTTGCAATCATAAAATTTGCTACTAATTCTGTAACCTTCTTACACAATTCCAATTCTCTAGTCATCTTTCCTTTTTCCTCTTCAAGATAGAGCAAGAAAATTGAGTACCTATTGTCAATTATCATAGCACTTGTATACTCACAGAGATAACTGGACTTGTGATCCCACTCAGAGTGCTCCTTCGAAGATTTATCCACTGCAAAAAAATGTAATGAGGAATTTCAGCTCCTCCTGCAGACAGGAATAAAGTCACAGGGATAAAGTCCTTCGGGTGGAGTTTATGACGTCCTTCGGGCTATCCATGCATTTCGTTGCACCTCGCTGCACCTCAAACAGACAAGTTTTCCTCATTAATCTTCCTTTCAGAGTGAATTTTTATGTGTTTCTACTTATTCCAATGAAGGTGTTTCTTTTCATCATAAAATTTCAGATGTAAAGCAGAATCAATAGACAAAGTTGGCTGATCAAATTTATCCTGAGAAACAAAAACTGTCTGTTTTCTTTTGTCAGACTTCATTAGAACTCCCAAGAATATAAGAAACAGTAGGATCGCAATATGTTCGACAGGCAGAGAGAAGAACCATTTCACACATGTTCAAAAGACTTGGTATGGAAAGCATAAAATCGTAAAGAGACGCTACTTTTTTATCCATTTCAATATAGCTTTTTATATTCACAAAATATGGAAGGAAACAAAAAGCTGTAAAAAAAAAAAAAAAAAAAAAAAACAGCATTTAATATGTTTTTTACAAAATGGGACAAAAGAAATAGAATTCAAACAAAGAAATTAGATTTCATCATTAATAACAGTAAAGAATTAGAAACTTAATGTAAATACATATGTAGTTATCTTAGTCATGCACTTTACTCATTGTATCCGAGTCTAGATAGGCACTCAGAGTCCATTGGCTTTGAAGCTGCTCACATTGGCCTGGCTGCTTTGCAATTGTACGACAGTAGCTCCTTTTGAACTATTTCAATGTGATGCTGTAACGGAGAAACCAAATCAGCCTTATCATGTAGCAGCTCCTTTAGATTCTGGAATAGAGAATCAATAAAGCCCTGTCCATTAGTTTTTGGAAAATCAAACCTCAACGACTTTGGAACATGTAATGCAGAATACTGCTTCCAAATCTGAAAATTTCTCATTCAGTTCCAGTTCCCTAGCAATCTTTTCATTTTTCTCAACATTGTTCAATGAGTAGATAACACATCCAATGTCAATGATCATAGCATTTATATGCTCAGAGAGATACCCGTAAACCTGATCAACATCAGAATACTGCTCTGTAGATTTATCTGTTGCAAAAAATGTGACGAGAAATTTCAGCTTGTCCAACAAGGACAAAATTTGATCTCTGTTAGAAGTAATAAAAGTGAGCTGAGGGTTTGAAAGCTCCAGTACATTGCCTGTGAGAGAACCAAGCCAAATTCATCTACCGACAGCAGAATTTCCTTTTGCTGACCTTGAAGCCTTTAGAGCTTTGATATATATCTCTCTGACATCTGAGTGTGCTAAACTAAACCTCTGTAGCTCAAACGATAGATGCGTTTTCACCTCTCTTACCATTTGATCATTCATGATCTTGCCATTAACACAACACATATAAAGAAGACATGACATCTTTTCTGCCACAGATTCAACATGAATTATCAGATCTTTCAATTTCAGGAGTTTACTGCAACTTTTTGAATTAAAAGCAAGAAAATCTCTCAGAAATCTCATTCTGTTTCGAACAGCTTTGAGTTCTTTGCTCAATGGAGCAGCCAATTCAGCGTTACACTTGAGCAGAAGCGCAATATTCTCTTGTAGGGAGTTCATATTTTACATGACAGCTGAATTACTCATGCCAGTGATGAATCGTGAGGATCTGGAAAGTATGGTGTAAACTTCTTGGATATCAGGATTTAAAAGCTGAAGCCTTGCTAGAACACTAGGAATCAGACTGTTCATGTTCATCGGGAAGCAACAACCTTTTTCTCGTGATGTCTGGATACTTTGTCTGACCAAAGCCTTCGTAGATCCTCAGTTGCACTCAAGAATGCACCATGGATACGAACGAGGAGAACTTTCAATTTTTCATCTTCGACATGCCACATGCCTTTGCAACTGAGAAAGGCTTTTAGAAAGCCTGCTGTCAGTCTAGGAGCTCTGACTTCATCTTTTAGAGGGCATATCAAATCCAAATTAGTCTCCAGCCACCTAAGTTGCTCTTCTGCTTTATGATAAAAGAAAACTGTATGATATCTTAAATTATTGAACCCCTACCACTTCTCAATTTCAAAGAGTTCTGTTGCGAATACACAATGCCTTGCAACAATATTGAAGGTAAGAATTCAATATAAAAAGTTGAATCAATAACAAAAATTCTTACCAATTCCACGCACGGACACATTGATTGGAAACATATTTTGCTTGTAGGATTCATTGATTAGTTGCTCTCCTGGCTTTTTTGTCTTGACTCCAAAGAACACTGGATAATGACTTGCAATGTCTTTTGGTTCCGCCGTTCCGGATTTCTTCTAGGGAGCTTCCTCAATGAAGTGCCGTGCACCGTCCTGTTTTGAAGACTTTTCAACTCCATTTCTATCATCTTAGTTTCTTCAATGAGAATAAAAAGCTGTACAATGCGGGCTCTGGCACGTGCCCAATCTCAGTGAAAATGATGAAATAACATTTTCGGTCTGATTCCTGACATCATTTAAACGTAACATTCAAGTTCTTGTTGCTGAACATGTTGCATTGCAATCAATTCCCTGAAAGCTCCAATCAGAGACTGCATCTTCTTTTGAAGAACCTCAAATAGGAACCTTGAATGACCATGGGTCCAATTCCCGGAGAATTCTTTCACTGTACTGTCTCCAAAATATTCTTCAGGGAATGTGTTAGGCCCTGTGCATTAGGTCTTTGAAATTTAGTCTTCGATTGCCAAGATTTTGGGATAGACTGGTAATATTCTTTTCTGACATATTCCTTGGCAATCATTACAATCTCCTCCAAATCAGAAACTGCCATGTTCCACTGCTTTGCCTTGGCTGTATTTTGCTTAGTATAGTGGAGCCGCGAGCAAATAAGAAATCCCATATCAATAATAAGAGCACTGATATTCCTAGGAAACAAAGCTTCTACTAAGAGAAATTGGTCATCATGTGCATCAGATGATTTACTTAATGAAAAAGATATGGTAAGAATTCGCAAATCCGCAAGCAGGGATAAAATTTTACCTCGGTCAGAAGCCATGAATCTAACCTCAGAAAGCTCCAGTAGGTCTCGAAGAGAATCAAGAAATCCCAAACCGAAGTCATCCAGTGCTGCTGAATTTGTTTGCTCTGACTTTGAATCATTTAGAACTTTGATATAGATCTCTCTGGCTTCTTGCTGTACTGGAATTAGGTTTTCCAGCTGAGATGAAAGATTCATTTTCAACTCATTGGCCACGATATCATTCATCTGGGTGAAGCAACACAGACAAAGAAGACATGACATCTTGGCTATCAGAAATTCAGTTCGAATTATGAGATCATGGTCACTCTGGGTTTCGCATGATCTTTTATCTAGGTTTGCCACTTTCAATTCACTGCAACTTTTGGCAGTAAAACCAAGAAAATTTCTCAAAAATCTCATACCTTGTGGAGCGGCGTCAAGTTCTTCCCTCACATTGGAAACCAATTCAGCGTTACATCTCATCAGATCTGCAACATTATTGAGGAGGAAGTCGAGATGTTCCATGACAGATTCACGAGTCATGCTACTGGTGAATCTCGAGGACTTGGAAAGTATCTCATAAACTTGCTGTATATCTCGATTTAAAAGCTCAAGCGAATCCAAATCAATTTTATCCATGAACATCATCCATCCTCGGAGATATGGTGCTAATGATTCGAAGTTCATCCCAATCGTCTTTTGAGATTCCTTTCTACTTTTCGAAACACAGTCTACTATGAATCAAAAGAACTAGAAAATTTTCTGTCTTCAGTATTATTGTTATGCTTTCCTTCAAACTTCAGAAGAACTCTGAGAAACCATGCCTTCAGCAGAAAAGTGTGAACTATTTTCTGATGGTGCGAATCCACTTCATTCGTCTTCGGCAACCTTGGCGCATCTGGATAGTCATTGTAACGAGAAGCTATGAAACATCACCACTGTGCTTTTGCGAATTCCTGAATTGTTCTTCGCTTTGGATGCAGGAATTCCCCTTATCCTTCAGTTTAATTGAACAATTACACTCCCTCTTATCATGTTAGTTTAAATGTCCCATAAACATTTTATCCAAAGCAACCGAATTCATTTTAAACCTATGAAGAGTGAATAACAATTTCTTATAAAAATTCTAGGCAATCAGAAAAGAGAAAGTTCTATCCCCCAACACAATCTGCAGAAATCCAATGAGAAGCTAGCTGGTGGGGTTTGAATGGCATCTGATCTCACCTGATCTGCCAATGAGACTTGGTAAACAGGATGAATCTTGGAATCTGAAGGAAGCTTCAAAATACACCCATTATTGGTCCAAAACAGACCAAAATGATTAATGTAGTCAGCAAAGAAAGATATGCATTTGAAAAATAGCTCAAAGGAGTTTCCGAAACAATCAAATAGAAGACAGAGTATGATAATTCAAAAAAAGAAACGACATCATTTCTTTAATTCAGATATCCATTTTAGTATGGCCAAGACTACTTCATTAACCATACACAGGAGAAACATGAATATGTAATACAGAGAAAGTATTGCAATGCAAAGAAAAATTGTAAGTTTACAATCATGTCTTTGAATGTGCTTCTCCACAATAATCTACTGGACTAAACATAACAGCAAAATGGATAATGATGACGTGGATGAAACACTTGATGCAATATATGTGTTTAATGTTATGGCATCATCATCATATAACAGTTAATATTTAGAGAATATTGACATCAAGTTTATTTTTCCTCTCAGACTGGCTAGACGGTAGAAGAGCTTGCAAACATTTACTTGACAGGGAGGTGATTCAAATCCTACAACTTGCAACTCCAACTTGTAACACGACAGACCAACCAGGACGGAAGCTTTCTGAGTCGGAATTATTTACTTGGAATTTTTCCAAATGCAGTCTGCCCAAAATGAAAAATAACTTCAGTTGCATTTACAACTAATTCCTCATTCCCCATTTCCTCTTGTTCTTCTTTGATTCTCATGGCAGAATCCTTAGCTGACAAACTGCATGCTTCTAATCTGATTACTTGCAGTGTTGCAACTTCTGCCAAACAAGAAGGGAGTTCATTGAGTTCCCGACAGTTGTCCATGTGTAATTCCTGGAGGCATGGAAAATGATCTTCAGAGGCATTCCATTCTTCAATGTTCAGGCCAGACAATTCCAAGTACTTGAGTTTAGGAAATTGCCCATCAATCATCTCCCAAATTGGTCCCTCGACGGCTCTTTTGAATTCGAGAATCTCAAGATTTTCAAGCTCCCCAATCTTGGAAATCTCTGCCCACGGAACTCTCCACTTTAACATAACCAATTTTTTCAGGTATGGTGGAAAATCCAACTTGGAAAATCTAACAAAACCCTCAAGACTTACCTCTAGAAATTCAAGTTTCTTGAGAAAGTTCAATTTGGGAAACGGATAGCTTGCTTCTTTATCTGGTCCAAAAAATAGAACTTTTAACTCAGCAAGATTCGGCATAAGCTTTAAAATTTCCTCAATATCTTCTTCATAACTTGCTCTTAGATGATAAAGGCTTCGCAAGTTATCAAAGAGAGAAGGCATCTTCCAGATTTTCTCGCTGCGGTACCGGAAAGAAACATAACCTCCAAAACAGAAATTTTTTAATCTCAACATGTTGGATATATCTTCCAACAACAAAACGAAATTTGGCCTTCCTAATTGTGATAGTGAGTTCTCCATTATAAAGCTCTCTAGGTTCTGGAGCTTGTGAATATTTAAAATGACCATTGATCCTTCTTCCAGATAAAATCTTTCAATAGCTAAAAGCCTCAGATGAATCAATGTGAACAATGCAGGATCATAGCCAGGAATGAGTTGGGTAATATGCAGCACTCTCAGAAGTTTAAAGTAACTGAAGTTCAACTGAAAAGCCCGATTAATAGAGGAAAAGATAATGAGAGCTCTCATACGAGGACCAGAGGGTTTTGACTCAAGAAGCCGCACCCAATTATGAGCATAGATGCACAGACGATATTGATCTTGCCATCGATCATGAACACCAGCAGAGGATAAAGTGGAGGTGTTAGCCTTACCATCTCCTGAGGATAATATTTTCAGCATAAACCTTTCCTCACGAGCTTTTGCTACAGCAAATTCATGTAAGAGATCATGAACTCGACTTGCAACAACTCTGCCCAAGGAACTTCTTCTGGAAACCATTACAAGGCCTCTGTTGATAAGTTTATTCAAAATGTCCTCTGCTATGTCCTCTAAGCTTTTCAGTTCATTATTTCCTAATTGGACAAAACCTTCAGAAATCCATAGCAAAATCAACTTCCTTGTGGGGACATCTTCATCCTCCGGAAAAGCTGCGAAATAGAGAAAACATGGTTTCAAATCATCTGGCAAACCTTGGTAACTAAGTTCTAATACTTTCCGGCACTGTCCTTGTGGATCCTCAAGCAGAATCGTCACCACGCTTTCAGCAACTTCCTTCCAATTTTCTCTCTCTCTCACACGAAGGATTCCAGCAATCAGCTCAATAGCAAGGGGTAAACCTCTGCAGTTTGCAGCAACTTCACGTACAACCTCAACGAGTTCTGAAGGACAGCTTCTGTTTCCAAATAACTTAACCTTTAACATCTCCCAGCATTTTTCTTTCGATAATGGGGAGAGATGATATTTTGCAGTCCATAATCCAGCTTTTTTAGCAATGTCTTCAAACCGGCTGGTGAACATAATCCTACTCCCATTCTGATCATCTGGGAATGACATTTTGATATCATCCCATGCCTGAATATCCCAAATATCATCCATGAGGATGAGGTATCGTCTGCCCTTCAGACTTTGG
>JAOXNR010001095.1:0-10312 GCA_028571225.1 Parsonsia alboflavescens
AAATTACTTATTAAGATTATGGTCTTTTACACTTTTTCTCAGAAAATGATAGTCTTTTTGGGCATAAATCCCAACAATTAGAGCCCGTGGCGAATAACTCGGGGGCTATAAATGTTCCGGGTTGGAACTTTCGAGAGAACCATCAGATGTTCAGCAGCACCATTGGAGGTGTTCCGGAACGTGTTTCCTCCCAGAGAGCAAGCATGCGTTCGGACCATAGGTTTTGATGATATGAAGTAGAACTCTTTGCTCAGCAGCTTCTAGGTATTAAAATTTTTTGGTTTTCATACTTTGCTTTCTTTCACTAAGCTTATATTGTGTATCAACTAATGAATAAATTGATGCAGTTTGTGTTAATATTCCTCCATGTTCAACTTCGAATTGTAACAGCGGATAGAAGAGTTGGAGGTACAATGCAATGCTCTGAGTGTTGAAAAGAAACATGTTGAGATGAAGGCCTCTATTGTGGAGGCAAATGTCACTAAGGCTAAAGAAAAGATAGAGGAGTTGAAGGAAGAGGTTGCGGCAAAAGGCACAGAGATCAAACACTTGGAGTTGCAGAATAAAGAACTTTCTCATAAGTAAGATGTTGGAAACAAGGACAAGGCTAAGCTTGAAACAGTACTTGATTCTTTGAAGAAGAGTTATGAGGATGCAGAGGGCAACCATAATCCGACCATGGAGGTAGAAGTGCTAGGGGACTTCTTCAAATATGAGAAGTTTCAGAATATATGGTAGAGGTTGTCCTTTACCATGGTTAAAAGAGCTATTAAGATGGTGACGGATTTGAAGGAGAAGGAAATTTGCCATCTGAATATCTGTTGCCTTATTATACAGGTTTTCAAATCCCGGATAAGTGCCGCACCTTTCCCTCCCTCACCCGAACGGGTATCTAAAGATGAAGAAGAGTCTCTTGTTGTGGATGCTATTGAGGGAGGGGCTGAGTTGGATCCCGCTAGTTTCCTAACTCCGGAATCAACCCTAAAGCTAGTAACATCAACACGACATGCTCCCAACTCTGAAAATCCAAATCCGGTCTAGTTTCCAAAACATGTAATTTTCGATTTCCTTTTTGATAGTACAGTGCACTTGTTTCTTGTTAGATGTGCATTTTGCTTCGTTTTGCTCTTTTTTGGATATACGGGATTCTTACTTGTAAACATCTTTATTGGCATATAAGATGATGGAATTTGCTTCGGTTGATTTTTGTGTTTGTTTTATCTGTTCCTACTGATTTTTGTTGCTATTATTAAAGAAAATAACTAAAGAGATATAAATAAAGACACTATATAGGGAATTTGATTTCATTGAATGATGTGGATTGCTGGATCCGTAATATTACAGCAAATATCCAGATTATCTTCAGGTATTTCAAAAATTTAATGACTTACACAAAAAAAACTCCAGTTTGAGCTACATCATTACCTTCCATATCTTGCAATCTATAGCTTCCATTCTAGTTGTCCTTTACAATGAGATACGTGCCTTCCCAAGTCGGATCTAGTTTTTGGTTACGTCCTATAGACCCACTTCATTTTCCGTAGTACTAGAGCGCCAACCTTATGTTGTTGTTTCGGCACCTTCTTATTGCAATAAGTTAAGATTTTCAACTAGCATCTGGTCATTCCATTCCTCATTAAATAAGTAAATGCTTTGGAAGAGCTTCCAATCTCCACTGGGATCAAAGCATCCGTTCCAAAGCACAAGTTGAACGGTGATTCCGTGGTTCAGGCATTTGGATTGTCCGGTATGACCAAAGGACGTTAGACAATTCATCTACCTATTTTTCCTTCTGCCGCATCAAGTCTTTTTTTCAATCCTTGGAGTATGATGCGGTTTGATACTTTTGCTAATCTATTGGTTTGGAAACAGAAGTGAAACGAAGATCATTTTTCAATTCAGAGTAGAAGTCTTGGAATTCTTTTGCTTCAAATTGTTTTCCATTATCTGTAATGAGTATTTGGGGTATTCCAAACCGGACACTGACTTCATCCCAAAAGAACTCTTTCACCTTCTAAGCTGTAATTAATGCCAAAGCTCGTGCTTCAATCCACTTTGTGACATTGTCTAAAGCAACAACTAAAAATTCTCTTCCTCCCGATGTTTTAAGAAAGGGTCCAATTAGATCCATTCCCCACTGATGAAACGGAATTGGGTTGCTCAAGGAATGCAACTCGATTCTGGGAAGATGGTGTATGTTGTCATGGATTTGGCTTGACCTCATCATCTTCAAGAGTTGGCCAGAAGTATCTAGTTCTTATGACTTTGCGAGCCAACGATCTAGATCCGATGTGAACCCTACAAATTCTTTCATGCACCTCCCTTAAAACATAATTGCCTTCATCCAGTGTGATGCATTTGAGTAATAACTATGAGTACACCCTCCTGAAAAGTTGTCCATCAACAATAACGTATTTGGGCAATGCAATTCCAACTTTCTTAGCCTCAACAAGATCTTCAGGTAATATTCTATCGGATATGTATTGATGAATCGAGGTCATCCATGTTGATGCGATGTCAATGTTCATGAGTTATGGGAGGTTAATCCTTTTCCTTTCTCGAGGTTCTATCCATTTTTCCTGCATTTAAGTTCCTTGTTTGACCTTTGAGAGGAAATCCGCTTCGACGTTATTTTTTAGGGATACATGCTTTACTTTGATGTATTTGACTGTATCGAAGAACTTCTGTGTTTTGGTCAAGTACTATGGAATGTTTTCTTTCTTTACCACGTATTCACAGTTAACATGTCCGACTAGGAGCTGTGAATCGGTTTTGGCAATAAGATGCGAGAAGTGGAGGTTTTCTATGACTCTCAATCCTGCTAGAAAAGACCCATTTTTGCTTATTGGACAGTTGTATTTTAAGGCAAAAGCAAACCTAGTTCCTACGGGACTTATCAAAACAAATCCGACACCATTTGCTAATCCGACTCTATGCAAAATCCAACAATCCTGTTTAGGAGTTATTTTGAAGTTAAGTTTTGGATTCAGTTTAAATATTGGTACGGTGCACTCAAGAACAAAGTTTGAGAAAACTTGACCTTTTATTGCTTTCTGGGGGTAAGTATCGAATGTCAAATTTGAAAAGCTCAATTGCCCAGTTCATAAGCCTTCCAACGATGTCGGGTTTGTGCAATATGTGCCTGGTAAGATCATTTGTTAACACTTGAATAGAATGAGCAGTAACCAAAAAAGCCAATGCATGTTTCTCCAAAGTGGAGAATCTAGTTTCAGGTCCTTGGAGGACATGATTGATATAGTAAACCGGTTTTATTCTTGAACACCGAAGGGCACAAATACAGAATGGGGGAAGAGCCCAAGCATTCTCTGATTTTCCAGAAAGCTTCAACACATTCCGGTGTCCACTTGAAGCATTTTAGGTTGAAGCTTACATGATAAAGGGGTAGGGTTTTCCCTCTAGCTATTGACAACATGCTATTTAGTGCTACAACTCAACTAGTGAGTCTTTGAACCTCTTTAACAAATGTGGGAAGTTTCATGTCCTACAATGCTTGGATTTTTGGAGTGTTTGCTTCAATTCCTCTTCTTGAAACCATGTAACCGAAGAATTTTCCTACTTCTACCCCAAATGAGCATTTGCGGGGATTTAACTTCATGCCATATTGCATCACTGTTTTGAAATTTTCTTCCAAATCAGAAAGGAACCATTATTTGGTTGCGGATTTCACAAGCAGATCTTCTATCTACACCTCCATGTTTCATCCAAGTTGTGAAGAAAACATGAGGTTGATCATGTCTTGGAAGTCTGCTCCAACATTTTTTAGCCCAAATAGAATTCTCCTGTAATAGAATAGACCCTGGGGAGTCACAAAGGCCCTTTTTCATCATCTTCTTTAGCATCTGTATTTGGTGGTAAACTTTATATGCATCTAGAAAGCAAAGGTATGAAAAACCGACTATTCAATCCACCAGCTAATCAATTCATGGAATTGGAAATGGTCTTTCCTGGATATCTCGATTAAGTGAAGTGAAGTCAATACACATCCTCCAAGAATTATCTGTCTTTGGGACTACCACCAGACTAGATAACCATTTTGGGAATTGCATCCTCCTAACAATTCTGGCTAAGAGTAATTCTGCAACTTTTGCCTCTATAGATTCTTTCTTCTTTGGGTTGTGAAATTGCTTACCTTGACGTATCGAGGCACAGGTTTCTAGAATTCCCACACAGTGCTAGAAAATTCCCTAGGGATCATTCCCATATCCTTTGATAACCATGCAAAAGCATTTTGATATTTGTCCAAGAGGTTAAGGAGTTCGTGCTTCATCCGAATTGCTAATGCTTTCCCAATGGTGACTTTGTGATCCGAGAGAGCAACATGTATTTGATACTCTTCCAATTCTACAATAGGCTCAATTCAGTCTTCATCGTGATCCCTGATCCACTTCTCCTTGTGCTTCTGATCCGGGGTTGCCTTGGAGATTGCCATCTCTTAGCAGATGTGGGTCGTTTTGATGTCTCCTTTCAAAACGAATTGTGTTCCTTCATAGGGAATGGTGACTGAATTCTAAAAAGTGCTTACTTGTGCCATTATCAAATTCAAACCTGTTCTTCCCTAAGTACGGCTGATGCAAGAACAATGTCGAAAAGAATGAGTAAACAGAAGAAAATCCTAAACGAAACTAAATATTTAAAATCCTAAACGAAACTAAATATTTAAAACTAAAACAAACTAAA
Source organism: Parsonsia alboflavescens (assembly GCA_028571225.1). Taxonomy (NCBI): domain Eukaryota; kingdom Viridiplantae; phylum Streptophyta; class Magnoliopsida; order Gentianales; family Apocynaceae; genus Parsonsia; species Parsonsia alboflavescens. Next base: position 4,699 of record JAOXNR010001095.1, read on the forward strand.
TATTTAAAATCCTAAACGAAACCTAAACCAAATAGAAACTTAAAAATAATGAAATTATAAAAATACCCCTAAAAACAACAAATTACAAAAATACCTCTAAAAATAGAAAAATGCCCTAAACTCCATCAAGACAAATCCGGATGGCCGAAAAAGGCCTTGCATCATGGCATAGCATTGAGTCTTGCTTGTTGGGCTGCTCCAGGTCACCCAATCAAATTTGAGGCCATTCCGAGCTCAGACCAGTGCCTCAGGAATAGTGCCCTTTATCATCTCCTCGACTAGGAAAAGATTCGCCCTCAAATCTGAATCGTCCTTGCCGGCTGCTTCAATGGCTAAATCTTCCTCATCCTTGGACTGGTAAGGTGACAAGTCAGCAACATTGAAAGTACCCAACACATTGTAGTTGCATGGCACGTCAATCTTGTAGGCATTGTCATTACTTCTCTCCAACACATTGAATGACCCATCTGCGTGTAACTGCAATTTGAAAAATCTGCCTGCCCGAAACCTCTTCTTTCTATGTCGAATCCAAACCCAATCACCCTTTCTGAACCCAATTCTTTTTTGATGCTTATCAACCCTTTGCTTTTACTGTAAGTTCTGCCATTTAATCCACCCCTTGTTCTGTCTAGCATGTTCCTCAGCACCCGAACTAAACTAACTATGATTCGGTAATGGATCAATTTGCTCAAGAAGCTTAGACTGATCTGCATTTTTGTTCCAGAACAACCAATGCAAAATTTTCAATTATCTTATTCACCTCCTCATAGAAATCAGCCCTGGACAACAGAATTTTTACCTCCTCCTTCCTCAAATCCGAAGGACCCAACATAATGCCATCCTTGCTGAAAGTGTAAGTGTTCTAGAACCCGTCATGGTTTGTTCGTCTGTCAGACGTCATTGCCTTTCTTCAGCCATGACAACTTGTAAGGCTGCGGATGCCCAACCATCTCTATTCCCAAGTTCTCTACCATGGTCGTCAACACCACATTCTTGCAACTGCCACCATCAATAATCATGTTACACACCTTTCCTCAGGCAGTACACCAAGTGTGGAAGATGTTATGCCACAACCAAGACTCGTCTTCTGTCGGATCATCAGGGACTCTCCTGAATCTGCATAAACGACCTCCTTCTCGTTATGTGCATCCTTGAGGTCCTCTTCTTCCTCGTTGAAAATCTACTCTTGCACCTCCTCGCTGAGAGTCACAAACTACCTATTCAGACAGTCTACGACAAAGTGCCCAATACATTGGCACTTAAAACACCGCTTGGCCGTCGCTGCATCTTTGCTGGTTTGGCCTTGCAGATCGTCCTTGGCCACTGCCTTTCCCCGTTCACCCTTATTCACAGCCGCTGCTGCTAAAAATGATTGCCCACCAGGTTTGTTTTGGAATCGACTCAGAACCCTAGAGCCCGAACTACCACCCTTCCATCTAAGCTGCCCCTCGACCTTCAAGGCCGATCTACAAAACATCTTCATATGTCCAATATTGCTATAGTTGAACCATATCAGCAATCTCGAATTTCGACCCTGATAAAAATCGTGCCACCGTCTACTCGTCTTCTTCGATGACGTCATACCTCATTCGCAGCCAATCAAAATCCACAATGTACCAACATATCCCACTGCTTAAAGGAATGATAATCAGCAAAAGCATTTTGCCAGTAGTGCGTCGGCAGGAACTTCTTCCGCGGCAGTTTCTTCATCTTGTCCCAAGTTGAAATTTTTTACTTTCAATCTTTGGGACGTTGCTTTTTAACGTGCTCCCACCAAATCGAAACATGTTTCCTCAATTTAATTGCCACGATCTTAACCTTCGATTCTTCCGTCAAATCTCGAAGATCGAAAATCCACTCAATAGTATGTAACCAATCTACAAATTCGTCAGGATGCACCCTACCTTCAAAATCGAAAATATCAATTTTCATGCCGAAATTTTGGAAAGAAGATGGTTGCCGGCCAAGTCGTTCCGGTCAGTCACGCTGCCCCAGGTTCAAAGCCACAAACGGGTTGATATCTTCCTCCTCATCATCAGACTTAACTTCCAATTCCTCCCCTGCCTCAGACTACATATCCAACTACGCCTCCGCCAATTGCCGCTCCAAGTCCTGGATCCACCTTCTTTGTTATGCGTTTTCGGTTTCGATTTCACGCGGGTCTTGTTGACGAAGCGGATCGTCTTCCTCAAGAACCACTCACGTCCACTTCCAGCACGACGCCGTCCACGACCACCAACACGAATCTGTTCAGCCATTGATGTCAAACAACCTATGCTCTGATACCAACTGATACAAGAAAAATGTCGAAAAGAATGACTAAACAAAAGAAAAGATGGAAATTTGGGAAAACTCTTTGGTTTTCGGAAAAACGACTAAAGTCGAAAATTATCAATAATAACAAAACTACCGAAAACTAAGACAAACAAAATATTTAAAAAAATAAAAGAAACCTAAACCTAATCGGAACTTAAAAATAATGAAATTAAAAAAATACCCCTAAAAATAACAAATTATGAAAATACCCCTAAAAACATAAAAACGCCTGAAAACTCCATCAAGACAACTCCAAATTGCTGAAAAAGGCCTTGCATCACAGCATAGTAGTGAGTCTTGCTCGTTGGACGGTTCCGGGTCAGCCAGTCAAATTTGAGCCCATTCCAAGCTTAGACCAGTTCCTCAGGAATAGTGCCCCGACATCAACGACTATATGCGGATAGGGAATCAACAATAACAAATTAGCATATTGGTTTTAGGGGCTTTGCTTCTGCCCTATTGTACTTTCAGAGATACAGTTCCCAATGCATAAGTGGTTTTGCCAGAAAACCCAACCAATGGGATACGGTCGGACTTGATGACTTCATCCTTAAGATCCATCTTCTAAAACGCTTCATAGTACAGGTTGTTGGCTGAGCTTCCCATATCTATAAGGATCCGCTTCACCAACAGCCTGCAATCATCATGGAGAGTTTGGCCCCTAAGACTGAAAACATTCCTCCTCCTATGACTCCTGTGTTATAAAATAGGGACTAATAGAATTTCCCAAGATGCCCATGCCAAGATCAGCAACATCATAGTGGCAAAATCATTGCTTATAATTATAAAAATATTCCTGTTCAGTCGGGCTGATGGTCATAATTTAACTTGATTTTTTAATACAAGGTAGGAGATGGAAGAGCAGGAAGGTGCATAGAGTAAACAAAAGGAAGCGATTGGGGTCTCGAAGTAGTCTTCCTCCACGTCGTTTCACCACACGGTGGAACAATTAGGAGGACAGACTTCAAGCACCGAGAGAAATACAAGGAAACCTTGACCAAGGACCTTCATGGAGTTTGTGGCTTGCATTCCGCACATTTGGGGCCACTCCCTAAGGCAGCCGTACATGTGCGATGCTTCCGGGCAAATACTAGTAATAGGAAGCTGAACCAGGCCCCTATCTCAGATGTAGAGCAACGTATTCATGAGTCCACAGAGGAGCCACATGGGAGTACCAAGACAGCCTCAAGTATGGTATTTTTAGAATGAAGTTATACTAGGTACTTAGAATATGTTATGGATGCGTAATTGAAGTTATACTAAGGTCATCTCCAAGTATAATTTAAATGCCAATGTTTCAAGGCTTTCCATTTTGCTTCATACCATACTCGTTTGCTCCTTCTAAATTAATATTAACATGTCGTGTATTTTTGTTGCCCTTTTAATTTTACTACTCTTAAACAAATATTCTAGCTAAACTTATCAATAATTCTTTCAGAGTTAGTGCACCTGCACCTTTCTCTGTTAATACACTTATTACCCTCATTTAAAATGTTCAATTACAAGTCAAACGATTGCCTCAACATGTACGGGAGGTTGCAGCCATGCTAAACTCCCATCAAAATGGAGCATGGGAAATCGATTGTGTGTGGAATTGTGGATGATGATTATAAGCAATTCGTAACAACTTGTAGTGTCTTGGTGAAGATACGAAACAAGCTACCAGTCACACACACATCATGGACTGAACAAATAGGGAGATCATGGATCAATTGTACGAAGAGATTAAAGTACACTGAATTTTCTAGAGTTAAACATATTATAATACCGTTTATATAAATTATGGTCCTTCATTATGCATTTCTTGTGTCATTTTAGCAAAATACAACATTTCCAGAGGAAGACGCAACAAGGAGACTGGTCTTTTAAATGATAAACTGAAGTTGGAGGGATCACAAGAGTACGGCTGAAGAAATATTCCTTAGAGCCTTATCAAGAGCACCCCGAAAATGCATGCTGTGGGGATTTTGATAGTTGACCTGAGCAATGGCATGCTATGTGTTCATACTAGAAGATAGAAGATGATGTGATGTCAAATTTGGAAGGAATTCATCATTCATCAAATCCAAACTTTCGACCCAAACCAAATTGTGATTCCCCAAGACTTCAAGCAAAAGATTCAAGCTAGGACCATTAACCAATTATCTTCCAATATAATCTAACGGATTGAATCCCATCAACTCAACTCCATTACCCTACCACAAATTTACCTATGCAATCCCTAAGAACATGATTCATTAATCTCATGAATGTGCTAGGTGCATTTGTGAGTCCAAAGGTCATTACAAGCCACTCATATAATCCATGTTTTGTTTTAAAGGCAATTTTCCATTTATCCAATTCTTTTATGCGAATTTGGTGATAGCCACTTTTTAAATCAATCTTAGAAAAGCATGTACTACCTCTTAATTCATCAAGCATGTCATCTAAATGAGGGATAGCATGTCTGGTCTTGATGAACAGCTTTGACGGCAATCCAAAATTCCAGACCTAGAAATGATTTTACCGTTTTTTTTTATTAGAATTCCAACACCTCAAGAAATTTCTAAAAAACATAAATAAATTAAAATTTTACATATTCTTATACCTTCACTCACGAGGCTTACAAAAATTCTAAATTAGAATCCTAAGGGCCATAAATAAACAATTATTTATCATGCAAATTAGCCACCCTAGAATAAACAAAAAACTAGGTATCGTTCTCGTTGTGAGAACCTGTCTCTAATACCACTTCAAGTGACCAGATCCCAAATCCACGAGGAAATGAATCCAGAGTCCCAGGATTTTAAACATTTCCTCTCACATAAGAGGTAAGAACAATACCTGCAATAAAGATTCTCGGAGATCTTGTCCTCCGGAATGAATCTAGAGGTCTTGATCTACTATGCAAAAGATCTTCTAATCTATTCCCTATCTTTCTGGGTGAACAGAAAGGAAAATAAAACATCAGAGAATTTCTGAGTGGAGTGGAGAAAACAAACATTTTGTAATTTTTCTACAGAGAGAAAAATTATGTCTATTCTTTTTTTTTTTCTCTACAGTTTCAAAATGATTGATATTCTAGTTATTACAGGATTTATCAATAATCCCTTAAAATAACTAAATTAGAAATATGTTTTTTCTAAGGGCCAAGAGCCCAACAATCCTTTTATTTAATTAAAGGTCCAATAATTATTCATGAGATCATAAACCCAACATAATTATTCTGACCCTTTAATTATAACCCAATATTTATTTTTATTCTTAGCCCATCAAATAATTAATCTCATGGACCTAAGTCCAAATTAATTATAAGACT
>JAOXNR010001096.1:0-10312 GCA_028571225.1 Parsonsia alboflavescens
TAGTAACCTTGAGACGACTCAAGTATTGTCGAATTTTCAATAACTCCCCCCCCCCCCCCCCACAACGTCTATAGAACCCATTTCCAACGAAGAACCACATCTCATTAGATCGGGCACCCACCAGAATGAACTTCCGTCTCGGATAGTGTCGAAGCTAGTCTCTACAGTAAAGAAACAAAGGAACAGTTGATCAAAAAAAAAATCATATAGTTAAACTCGCCTTTTCTTCTGGGTTGAATTGGTGGAAGGTCGAAATGATCCCATTGAAGGTCGAAATGATCCCATTGAAGGTCGAGATAAACATACTGAGGGTCTATATTATGGCCTAAAGGTCGATTTTAGCATCTGAAGGTCGAAGAAAGACTTGGCCAACTTTCGAACTTTGCAAGTCTTCCTTCGACCTTGTAATGATAAACCTGACCTTCAGACCTTAATAACGACCTTCAGTGGGATCACACCGACCTTCCATCAATTCAACCCCGAAATTCTAATTCCTCAAACCAAAAGTCTCAACATCATTTTGCATACAAAGTCTCAACATTTCAAAAATCATAAGAAAAGCCGTCAAAAAAAAAACCACAAAAAAATACAAAAAAAAACAAGCAAATTGTTGGTGTTCAACTGAAAAAAAAAAAAAAAAAACCAGTTTAATGCACACCACCATCGTCATCTCATAAATTTCTAACTAACACTATCACTTCAAAGGCAAAGAAATTATGACATCCATTTGAAAGGAAAAAACAAGGAAATTAAAAGTGGAAGAAAAAAAAAGAAATCTTACCTGTAGTTTGTCGGATACGGTGATGATGACGGTGGAGTTGAAGAAGATAACATCCAAAGAAAAGGAAGAAGATAACACCCAAAGAAGTATACATGGCCAAGATTCTCAGACCCAAAGAATACGAAGATGACGGTGGAGTTGGCAGTGCCAAGTTTTGGTTTGTTTGAGCGATGGGCAGCAACTCCGAAAATAAGGAAGGAAATTGACTGTTCTACTGCCACCCCTGCATGGATGGTTTCTTTCCAACTGGCCAAGTCGTTGCATCAACCTCCGACTAATAATACCGACCTTCAAAATTGCATGCCTAAGGTCGGTATTATCCACTGAAGGTAGGAGAAAGACTTTTAAGAGGTGAAATTGGCCAAGCCATTGCATTGACCATTGGATGATAATACCAACCTTGGGATCATTATACTGATCTTCGAAATACAATTTTGACCTTCCACCACTGTAAACTGGCAAAAATTGTTTTTGCCCTTTCCAAACTCAGATCTCATGTCCCCAGTTGTTTATGTAGCTATTTAGCATCTGAGGCATGTCACTGTCACTGTCAAACCTGATTCTGAGCATGTCATCTTCAAAGTTCAAACCTTCACTTTTTTTCTCATATTATTTAATCATCACTCGTAGTTTTTTCATATTATTTTTAATTACACAATATAAAATAAAACAAGTAATATTATTTCATTTTCATTTACATGATTTAAATGCTGTTCAAAACAAAATACTCATTTCAACTTGGGTGTATTTGGAATTTTCAATATAAATAACATCACTACCTAACAACAAAGATTAAAGGTAATAATACCTTTATTACATGCTAACAAGAAAAATAAAAAAAATTGATGGTATAAATGTTGAAAGTGGGAAAGAAAATCGGGTAAACAACCTCCAATGAATAACCACATCCATAAAGCTGGGCACCCTCCAAAAGGACCTCCCTTCTCGGATACTGTTGAAGCTGAAAGATATGCTGGGCGTGATCCATATCTCTACAGTAAAGAAATAAAGGAAACAGTTGATAAAAAATAATTTATATAGTTAAACGTGCTTTTTTGGAGACACAAGTGGTCAACCTCTAGGATGTTTTTTTGATTAGAGAATTCTTTATTTTGAGTGTGGAATGTAACACAATTAGTGTTTCTCTAAAACCATGAGAACTGTCACGGATCCATGTTTAATTTGTGCATGTGGACAAATGGATCCATCAGTGCTCTGAATTCCTCTACTGCATCATCGATATTCTTACAGATCAATCTTGTCTAGGAAGCTATTATTTGTTTTGCAAGACTTCTTTTCCCTTTAGCATCAGATGTGCCAGTCTCGAGAGAGTTGTTCTCGCCAAATTCAAATTTACAAGGCATAAAATATTATATAACTCATCAGTATCAGAATCGGATGTGCCAAATGGGATTATCTTCCGACTTGTCTGAACCTTTGTCAAACTCTCACTAGTAGGTTGTTCTGGTTGCGCGGTATGTAAACCTCATCTAGGATCAGAATGCCACACATTCGAAAGCGACCTTGGGATGCCTGACATTCTGATCTTGGATGAAGGTCACACACCACACATATCAGAACAGCCTATTGATGAGATTTTGACAAAGGTTCAGACAGGTCGAAAGATAATCCCATCTGGCACATCCGATTCTAATACCGATGAATATAGAATATTTTATGCCTTGTAAATCCGAATTTGCCTAGAACACCTCTCTTGAGACTGGCACGTCTAATGCTAAAAGGAAAAGTAGTCTTGCAAAACAAATAATGGCTTCCTTGACAAGATTGATTGGTAAGAACACCGATGATGCAATAGAGCACCGAAGGATCCATTTGTGCACGTGCACAAAGGAAACATGGATCCATGACAGTCGGGTACTGAAACACACTCTTTGTGACCTTTTACTGTAGTGCCCCATGAGTACTTTGCATATACACTAAGTGTGTTCTCGGAAGGCACAAGGATAATTAGAAAAAATCTTTGTCGAGAGTCAAAGGTCGAATAAAGACTTAGCAAACTTCAAAATATAATAATAAAAAAATTTTCACCAAAGGTCGAGATAATGCCATTAAGGGTCGGTATTATGGTCTGAAGGTCAGTTGTAGCATTTGAAAGTCGAAGGAAGACTTGCAACTTTGCAAGTCTTCCTTCAACCTTCGAATGATAAACCCAACCTTCCACCAATTCAACCAGAAATTCTAATTCCCCAAACCAAAAGTCTCAACATATTTTGCATACAAAGTCTCAACATTTCATAAATCATAAGAAAATCTGTCAAAAAAAACCTTAAAAAACACAAAAAAAAGCTGTTCGTGTTCAACTGGAAAAAAAAACTTAGTTCAAGGCACACCGTAGCAATCTCATAAATTTCTAATTAACACTATCACTTCAAAAGTAAAGAAATTAACCGATCATTGAAGGGGAACAAACAAAGAAATTAAACCTGGAAAAAAAATTACAGACCTTCAAGTGCTTGCATCGACCATCAACGGAAAAGATCGACCTTCCACTGCTTCAAACTGCCAAAAATCCTTTTCCCCATTTCCAAACTCAAATCTCATCTCCAAGTTGTTGTGTAGCTATTTTGCTAAAGAGACATGTCACTATCATTGTCAAACCTTATTGACTTTCCTGTAGTAGTCAGAGAATAATAATATTCCTAACTTGTAATTATTTGAATATTCGTTTTTGCCTTCCATTGCATGACTTGTACTGAATTTCACGTTAGTTAATCATCACTTGTAGTTTTTTTTATATTATTTTTTATTACACAATATAAATAAACAAGTAATATTATTTCATTTTCATTCACATAATTTAAATGTTGTTCAAAATAAGAAAGAACTAATAAAAAAAGTGGGATAACCTGGGGTTCAGATAATTCTTTATTTTGAATAAGAAATGTAATAGAATAAGTGTTTCTCTAAAACCATGAAGGCTGTCACGAGTCCATGTTTCCTACGTGCACGTCCAAGCCTCAAGAGAGAAGTGGCTTTGCCAAGATCGGATTTACAAGGCAAACTCTTCCTTAGCAAATCTGAATTTGGCAAGAACGCCTCCCTCAAGACTTTGATGCAGTGCACAAAGGAAATATGGACCCGTGACAATCGGGTCTTGAAATACACTCTTTTGTATCCTTTATTGTAGTGCCTCATGATACTTAAGATGTAGGCAAAGTGTGCTCTCGGAGGCACAACGCTAATTAAAAAAAAAATCTTGGTTTTTTTTTTTTTATATAGATTGAAATATATCTGAAATATTATTAACAATATTAACAGTAAAAACACGATTCCTCATCTGAATCATTTCCCAATCTTTCAAATTCAGAATCTGTAATTTCGATGGCAAAAGCAGTATCCTAGTCGGGATGGCTTTACTTTGAAAACACTGATTCAACGTCAGATTTTGGATGATCCACCATTGGTGTTTCATCTGAAAGAAGAAAGGTCATTTTGCAAGAAAATGCCCAAACAGGAAGGCCAAGGCTTCAAAGCTTGTTTCACAATTGATGGTGGATAATCCAGAATCTGACGTTGAATTAGTGTTCTCAGAGTAAAGCCATCCTGACCAGGATACTGCTTTTGCCATCGAAATTACGAATTCTGAATTTGAAATATTGGGAAATGATTCGGATGAGGAATCATGTTTAACTGTTTTTATTGTTAATAAAAAATGATATATTTTATTCTCAAATTAACACTATATTCACAATAGATTAATTAATTTAGTAGTAATAGACTACTAGTACCAAACCAATGAGGTGAAAAAAAAGAGAAACAAGCGAAGTAGTAGTGATAGTAGCTTAGTTAACACTATGAGTAGCGGTACAACCCACTCTGCTAGTCGATGTGATAGTACATTGTCAGGTAATCAATAATGTCATCACTTGCAAAAAGTAAAAGCTTTTATGTAATTTAAATTATTATCATAATTATAATAATATAATATTATCTAAAGTATAAAAATAATAATATTTATCACTGAAGGTTGGGAGGATCTTGTTGAAGGTCGGGAGGTTATACTGAAGGTCGGGTTTATCAGTCGAAGATCGAGCTTAATAGTCGAAGGTCGAATAAAGACTTGGCAAATTTCAAAATATACTACTAAAAAAATTTCACCGACGGTCGAAATAATTCCACTGTGAGTTGTTATCATGGGTTGAAGGTCTGTTTTAGCATCTGAAGATCGAAGACAGACCTGACCAACTTTCAACTTTGCAAGTCTTCCTTCAACTTTCGAATGATAAACCCGACTGTCAGACTATAATAACGACCTTCAGTGGGGTCATCCCGACCTTCCACCAATTCAACCTAGAAATTCTAATTTCATAAACCAAAAGTCTCAACATTTCATAAATCATAAGAACATTCATAGAAAAAAAACCTAAAAAAATACAAAAAAACACAAGTAAACTGTTCGTGTTCAACTGAAAAAAAAACTCATAGCAATCTCATAAATTTCTAATTAACGCTATCACTTCAAAAGCAAAGAAATTAAATGATCATTGAAGGGGAAAAAATAATGAAATTAAAAGTGGGGAAAAAGAAAAAAAAATCTCACTTGTGCATTGTCGGACACGGTGACGGTGATGGTGATGGTGACGGTGGAGTTAAAGAAGATAGGAAATAAACTTGTTCTCCGGCTTCGGCTATCAGTTTAGCCTAAATCTCCTTCTTCTGGTCGAGAAGGGAGAAAGCCGGGACTCTTTGATGCGGGGTTGAGCTTGACTAATGGCATGAGACCTTCAAGGAAGTATATATGGTCAGGATTCCCAAACCCAAAGAAAGGAAGATGACGGTGGCGTTGGCAGTGCTGAGTTTTGGTTTGTTTGAAGGATGGGCAGCAACTGCGAAAATAAGGAAGGAACTTGACCGTTCGACTGCCACCGCTCTTCAAGGAATCAATCTTGCCTTTTCAACTGCTCAAACATGCATGCATAGGTGTCTGAAGGTCGGTATGCTTAAGGTCAGTATAATTATCTGAAGGTTGTTATTGTATGCCTAAGGTTGTTATTATCCTCTAAAGGTCAAACAAAGACTTTCAAGAGGTGAAATTGGCCAAGTCCTTGCATCGACCTTAGGATCATTATACCGACCTTATGCATACAATTTCAACCTTCCACCGTTTCAAACTGACAAAAAACTTTTTTCCCTCCTTCAAACTCAGATCTCATCTCCCCAGTTGTTTATATTACTTGAATTTTTTTCCATATTAGTCATTCATCACCTGTAGTTTTTTTCATATTATTTTTAATTACACAATGTATCCAAAACAAGTAATATTATTTACATAATTTACATGTATCCAAAAAAATACAAACATGATACAATCCAAAACAATCACTGGGATTGTATGTTGCTGTACTCCAGAGGGATCAGTGCCATCTTGTCCCTGATGCGCTGGAATGCATCCAGAATATCCTCCAGTGATGGCGTCGTCTTCCCAACAGACCCTCTCAGCAGCTGCGTAATGTAATGTGCAATGTATGCCGCACAGCTAGTCGAATCAGGCTGACTCGGGAAGGCTTTAATGCCCAAAAACTCATATAAGAACTTAAGGGGTGGAGCAGCAACTCCCATATTGGAATAATAGCCGACCTATACCAGAGGAGAAGGCAACATCCTACAAACCGGATCCATCAACTCCATCCTCCGTCCCTTCACCATTTTATCCCGTGTTGGCCTCGGATCATATGAAATGACCTTCACCTCCTCTAGCTTGATGAATAGGAGTACCCAGTGACCCTTGTAGCAACATGACATCAAGACCTACAAATACATAGGGAAATATTAAATTATTTTAAAATGAAATGTAACATAAAAAAAAAAATAGTAAATATGTTTATTACCTGATCGTCATCTCTGACTCCCATCACCCAGCCGATGGAACCATCACTGAACTTGTGGGTCTCAAGCTCCCCTCGAGCGGATGTAGAAACAAACGAGGAATGAAATATACTCTACAAATTGAGCAATATTTAAACAATATTATATGAACAAAATATAATATAAAAATACTTACGTAGAGATAAGGTGGGACAATAGTGAATCTCCCCGCCATAGGATAGGTAGCCGGATGGCATATAGTTGCCCGTCGGAGCCCTCTAATGAACTGATTGACATGAGGGTCCTCCAACTCTTGAGTACAATCTCGATCAACCCTCAAAAAGTTCCCGTAAAAGGACTGGAATCCCCCCGTCAAGCGACTACCACAAAAAAATAATAATAATAATAATAATTACTCCCACATACTAAAAACGACACAATAACTTAATAATCAAGAGAATGCTAAATTGTATTTACAGAATGTATGTAAATACCTCTCCGATTCCCTCAAAGAGCATAAACTATCCAAGCGGCTCCGAGTACGGGGACTATCCACTTCAAGAAACACAGAGCCTCCCCTGGCACCCCTACTGGAACTGCCTCTCTCCCTTTATTTATTCTAAGCTTCTTTTTTGGACCCCCAGACTCTATATGATGAGAGGGGTTCGTAAACGGAGACATGAGGCTTGCAGCCCAGACCTTGATCCAAACAGCATGTCCTCCCTCCTGAAATAAATTAAAATCTAATTACTAGAACGTAAAGAAATTAAATTAAAGACACTTGAACATGACATTTAAATTTGAAATTAAAAAATAAAACTAATTAACTTGTCTAATTAGGTCATGCCTACCCTGAACAACAGCGTCGGATACAACACTCCTAGATGGAGCGGGTATACCCTCCCTCTCAATGACATCCCCCTCCACCTGCTATTTAAATAAACTATCTAACAATGAAAATCAAAACACATATGAAATATTCAAAAACACTTAAATGTTTAAACTAACCTAGACAGTCATCCGAACCTCGACTGGAGCAGGAGGATCTGCCACCTCCCTCTCGTGGATATCCTCCTCCTGCTATTATTTAAAATAAATTAACTAACTACGTAAATCAGTTTAAGTATGAAATAATTAAAAACACAGAAATGTATTTTAACTAACTTGATCAATCGTCCTTACCTCGAATGGAGCAGGTGGGACTACATCAAGCCCAGGACCAATCCACTGCTCCTGCTAGTTTCAACGAAAATAAAGATGATTAATTTCAATGCCAATAGCTAACTAATTCAAATTGCACAGCACATACTAACCTGATGTGAAGAAGGAGATCTCTGACCACCCTGCTGCCCCTGGCACTATCGATGCTCTAGCTCATCCAGTCGCTGAAGCACAGCCGTGTGCCGAGCCAGGGCCGAGTGCTCCTACTGCTCCAATTGTCATAGCCAGTACGAGTAGGACGACAGGACCTCCCAACGCTCTCGAAAGCGTGCTATAATTTTAAACATAAATTATAATAAATATACATATTGAATTGAATGCTTGATTTTAACAAACATGAAAAGATACATATCTGAAGGCAGTCCTCATCCACCCAACGACCCTTGAATCTCACAGGGGATGGACCACGCTGCTCAGCATGCTCCTCCTAGTCTTTCTCATCCCCTGGGATCTCGGCTTCCCCAACTCTCAAGGCACGTGACTAAAAATAAAACAGATATAAAACACACAATAAATGATCTCTATTTAATTTACAATTTACTAATTCAACTATCATTAGACCAACCTCTATAATCGCACAGAGGGGTGGCTGCTGTTGAATAACCTGCCAGAATGAGCTGAGCTTCAAAGCCCCCCAACAAACAAGTGGAATTTACGGGAGGTCGTCAAAATTAATCCAATAAGGCATCTACCGCTCCTGCTCATCTGGCTCGATGTATGGTGATGAAGCAGATGCTTGCGAACATCGTAATTTAGTTTAATGAACACCTGACTTTTTTAAATTTAATTTTTTTAAGAAAAAAAAACACAAGTGGAAATTTTGATTGCTTACCCTATCTAATATATGATGCCACTGTACTCTGTAGCTGGAGTAAATCGGCCTTTGGAAAAGAAGGCAACTCGGGTGCTATGTAGTGCCAGGTTTAGAAGCTCCGACAGGAGCATCAGAGCACAAATACGGCCGTAGGACCGGGAAGTGGGCTTACATCCACCACTGAATTGAAAGAAAAAACATCAATAAGGACCAAAAGGTGAATATAAATAGTAATAATTCACCTAAAAATGGTAGTTTTGAAGTCATACCAATATCACACAGGCATTACCGTATAAATGCCTCTTCGTCGCCCTAGACACGTCAGCAATGGCATGTTGGAATTCATATTGTGTCATGCTCCATCCCATGGTGCCCCAGGGAAATACCTCAGCCACTGGCAAATCCTCGAGGATGGACCACACTTAATATGGAATGACTATTGGAGACTTGCATGTCAACAGCCAATATCCGACAATGATGCCATAAGCAAGCCTGAGGACATCATCCTGCTCCAACGATCCAACATCTATCAAGGTAAAATTGGCAAGGGCCTGTGTCGGGGTCAGTGGAATGGGCCCAAATAATCTATCATGTGCAGAGTGCCTCAACAACTGCCGCCCCATAATCCGCTCATCCATCGGGCCAAATCGAAGTCTGGTGATCAGGGCATACTCCTGAGGCCATAATTGATATAGTCTACCTCTGATGTGGAACCACATCTCATCGGGGCAAGCATCGAGGAAGTGAACCTCCCGTCTAAGAACATAAGCTGCAGCACGGGCATAAAAACATCTGGCATTTCAGGGTAGCTCCAACATGTGTCCGAATGGGCCCCTCCTAAATCGCTCCTCTACCTCGTGGCGTCTGACTAAGTCAACTACCTTTGCTATCCATGAATACCTGCAATGACAACTCATAGTCTTACCGGGAGGCACAACACGGCTATGCTTGAAAGACCATCTCCGACTAACAGGCTCCATATCCCTGCAAATATAAAATAAATAAATAAATAATTCGTTAGATTGACAAGCATACTAAACTAAGCTTTACTTATTCTTAGGTACAATAAATAAAATAAGCTTCAAAACATTTGTTATCGCATGCAAATATTATTTAAATTATAAAACATATTATTTTATAGAAAAACATATAATAATATATAATTTTTGATAGATTTTGTTTATGATTGAGGAAATGTGGAGACTTTGGCTGCAAAATGTTTAATAAACAGTTGGAATGGGTTTGGGTTAGCATTTCTGGGTGAATTGGTGGAAGGTTGGGATAATCGCACTGAAGGACGGGATAATCCCACCAAAGGTCGAGAAGATCTACTGAAGGTCGGAGAAAGACTTAGCCAACTTTGAACTTTCCCAAATTTTCCTTCGACCTTCGGTAGATCTTCCCGACCTTCAGTGATCATCTCGACCTTTGGTAGATTATCTCGACTTTCGGTGGGTTCATCCCAACCTTCCACCAATTCAACCCAGAAATTCTAAGCCAACCCTTGCCAACTATTTATTAACCATTTTTTAGCCAAAGTATCAACATTTCCTCAATCATAAACAAAATCCATCAAAAAGAAGCTAAAAAAATAAAAAAAATGAAGCAAACAGTTCGTTCGAGTTCAACTGGAAAAAAAAAAAAAAAACAGTTCAATGCACATTACAACA
>JAOXNR010001097.1:0-10311 GCA_028571225.1 Parsonsia alboflavescens
ATTATATTATTTTGATATATTTTAATCTATAAAATAAATATTTTTTAATTATTAAATTAATCGGTTCAATTACCGATCCAATTATGGTTGAACCATTAAATCTTAAACCAATAACTTTTCCGGTTCAATGACCGGTCTGGTTCTGAAAACATTGCACTCAACCCTAATCCAAATTAATATCTTTTCTGAAATTAAAAATTAAATAACAAGAAATAATTAAGTGTAATTTTCAATTACATTTTGTAAAAATTTCAATTGATTAAAATCATATTAGTTAATATTTTTTCGTTTTAAATTTCATATGATTGTTTATTATATTTATATTTTTCAAATTATATTGTATGCTAAGTACACTTTTTTGGGTCATTATATTTTAAATGTTATTTAATAATGTGTTATCACTATTATTTTTGTTTAAATAAGTTGAACGAAGTTTTCTTTTTTTTATTAAAAAAAATGGTATTTAAATGATTTTTGTTTTGTACCAGGAAAAATATTAAAACAAAATGTAACAATAATAAAAATAAATTAATGTACCATCCGCCACAGAAGGAGACCAGCGGCGAGGACCCAAACCAACCTGATTTCTTTCGGGAAAGCCATTCAAATCATAGCATGTCTCTTTGCTATGTCCAGGCCGTTGACAATGATCGCAATAAGGACGAGGAGTGGCATTAATATTCCCATGAACAATTGTCCCGGACATGTCCTAGACGATGACAGTGATAACAAATTGGATGTGTTCCTCGCCCAACTGCTCCGAACAACTCACAACCCCTCAAAGTCATCCCTCGTTCACGCCCTCTGCCATGAGACGAACGACCACCGCGGACTGCCAAGGCAAGAAGGAAAAAGGTTGCCCAATCAAAAGACACCATGGACTCCTTTTGAAGCAACCTTTGATGTTCATAATCACAAACAAGGGAATAAACTTCATCGAGATTAGGCATATTGACATGAGAATTGATGTTGCTCCTAATAGCCGAATAAACTGGCTGAAGACCAAGGAGAAATCGAATAACGCAACCCGAATCATGATTCGTGGCAATTTGCTCTCCTATGTTACACGAACAAGGGTGATCACAATGACAAACAACGGTGGGCAAACACTTATTAAGTTCGGCCGAAAGATCACACAATTTAGAAAAATACACCTCGACTAACTCATCGACTTGCTGCTTAGTTTCAACAATTTGTTGTTCTAAATCGTACCTTCGTGTTCCTGTAATCTTGTTATACCATTTCTCCAACATTACCCAAGCTTGATGAGTAGTGGCACACAAAGACACAGCATTCCCAATGTTCTTCGAGACAAGTGACTATTGCTTTCATGTTCAGTAGGAAGTTTGAGAGATCATGAGAACCAAGTGCAATGAGCATGCAACGTTTCCAGGAAGGATAATTATCAATCCCAGTAAGAAGGTCAAACACGAGTTTTGTGGCAGCAATATCGCCTATGGTGATGACGAGAGGATCTGACGACTAAAGATGACTTGCGACAACTAAACCAGCAGTGGAAGGCATGGTGACACCGACAATGGAGGAAACCGTCGAACTTGCACTAGACGAAACTAGTGCCGATTCTGAAGAAGACATGATGATCACTGAAGCAATCGACCAAGAACAGAACAAGCGACAAACAAGAAGCAAGATGGAAGCCCTGATCCTAACGCTCTAATTATAGGAAACAATGACTGCAGGGAAAATTCCTTGTATTGAGAATAGAAAATACAGCAAGAATATCTATGTTCCTGTGTGGGTCGGGTCAAACCCATATACAAACTACATATTGCTTCTGATATAAGCCATTTTCTTCTTTAAAGTTAACCGGTGTTAAACTTGGGTGATGTGCTGTGGATGTGCATCGCTCCAAATGTGATTCAAAATCTTCGAATATAATTATTAAATATCATAATATGAATTTTTTTAATTAAATATCAAAATAATCAAAGAAATTATTAAATTTTTTATTAATGTAAAAATATGTAATTATAAATTTCAAAATACATTTTTGATAACAACATTTTGTAATTTCTTATTCAAATACCCTTATGAATAACAATGCCCTTAAATAAAATACATATATTAGACAATGATTGACCTAGACATTTATTCATTATCATATATCATAATCTAGAAATATGAACTCTAGATTTTAATTGCAATAATAACAACAGTAATGATGTTTATTTCAATAAATTCAAATACTACATACCTAATAATAACTCATTATATTTTACTTATTTATACCCTACTCATTTTATATTTTATTATAAAAATTTTGAGACATAAGATTTGTAATAATGATCTTCAGAGTCACAAAAAATATCAATATTAGACAACAATTCACTTTACCTATTATTAGTTGTTGTATATAGTGATTGAGAATTGTTCCTATTGAAATTTACACAGTATTAAATATTTATAAATCAAAATAAACTTTTTAAATATTATTAATCAATTATATTACAAATGACAATAAACAATTATAACCAATATTTCAATTAATGCATACGCAAAGTATTCAATAGTGACCCTGTATGTTCAACTTATTTCTAACTTATTTTGTATTTTATTTATTTGTTTAATATTTTATTATATAACGATTGACTTTACCTTTTATTAATGGTTATATATTGATTAAGAATTGTCTGCATTAGAATTTATATAAAATAATTTTTTAAAAAAACAATTTAAATAGTATTAAATAGTTATAAATAATACTATCTCCGTTTGAAACTAAATCTCCTATATTTCTTTTTGAATTGTTCGAAATTGAATGTTTCATTTCCTAAATTAATAAAAGTTGTCTAAATTTAATAAAATATTTAATGATTAAAAAAAAAATCCCAGAATTCATATGCATTTCTTGTATTATTTCAAATTAACTTTTCAAAATATATTTTGCATTTACATTTATAAGACTTTTTAGAAGAAATTATCAATAATATAAAGAACTCATTCGATTCAAATCCGAAGCGAGGTATTGCTCTTACTCCTTCCAGGTCCTCCTCTCTGCCTATAGCAGTGGGATATAATGTCAATGGCAATGGAGCTTGGCTAGTTCTCTTTACTGGGACATTCCTTACCTGTACATCGTACCTTTGGAAGCATCGTTTCTCGAAAGTTAATTTAATTAGATATTTATAAAAGTTTAAAATCTAATGTTAATTAATTGAGTTTATCATCCTAATTATTAAATCAAATTCTGATCCTTATTGAATTTAAAAACTATTACATTTAATTTGTCTACAAAATTCTTAACAAACTCAGTTTTTTCTAATTTGCTAATTTTTCAAAATTTATAGGACACTAATAAATTTATAAACATAACTCATCTGGAGAGGATGGACTTTAAATTCAAAAACTCACATCTTAGAATATATATATATAAGATAAAAATAAATCAGGGTTTTGAGTATCGTATCCTTTGACTGACTCTCCTTGCTATTTCTTTGGTATTTATTTATAAGAATAAAAATTCCATTCAACTTGAATAATGAATATTATTAAATGATATGATGACATAAAGACATAAAATTAACCTACAATATAATCTATAATTTATTTTTATCTATCATAATTAAAATATAATCTATCTTTTCATGTTGTTGTTACTGTCTCATATTCTTCCTCTAATAGTTGCTATTTTCCCATGTTGTTCCTCTATCAAAAATTGTCTAATATGAGACAGGGTTTATATAGAGAAACATAGGAATCTTTACTAAATTTTGATTTTATCAAAGTGTCATGTGTCAATTAAATATTTTTTAATATTAATTTTTTTAAAGAACTTATTATATTTCACATTTTATTAAATGGGCTACCTTTACTAATACTTAGAAGGTAACACACGCAATAGCATGGTCTATAACTTATTATTATTATTATTGGTAATAGAAAAAGAAGCTATAAAATAAAAATTGTCATAAGATGGAGTTAATGTCGTTGTTGGGATGAAATCCTTTTGAATTTAAAATTGAAGATCCCTGTCTGTCATCAACCGCCACTATTCACATTTTTTTTATTAAATTTCTTTTTTAAAATCATACGAACTAATGTAAATTTAGTTAATTAAGTATTTTATAAATTAAAATTATTATTATTGTTTTACAAGATTTTTTTTATAAAAAAAAATAAAGAATTATTTTAGATAATACAAAAAAAATTTATTTGTGTATTTTTTGAAGTTTTGAAACTTCTAAATTTTAAAAAAGGATATATTGATTAGACGGATGACATGATGAGTTACTTTTTTTTTAATTATATTCCAATTTAATGTTTTATTATAGGAATACGTCGATCATTAATTAAAAGGAGAAAAAGTAAACCTAATTAATTAGAAAATAAATCACTAAAAGGTTTTTTTTATAAAAAAAATATATAAATTAAAACTCTTATATAAAGATTTCATAGTTAAAAATATTTTTTTAAAAAAAATTTTAAATATTCCCTGATACATCTTGATAAAACTTATTTGAGTAAAAACCTCTCTAAATTATAACTTTAAATATGTCAAAACAAAAATAAAAAAATAATTAATTTATAAATTTATATAAATTAAAGAAAGAGTATCATGAATTTTCAAATTTATATAAGCATCTTCCCCACCCGATTCCAAACATGAACATGAATTGTGAAAGCATTTCATGATAATGAGAGGAATGGGCCTTTTAGAAATAAAAAATTTTCAACAAACTTAACATATGTCTGAAAAGATACAAAAATAAAGGGAAAAAAAGTTGCAAATTTGCACACACAGTCAAATCAACTCAAGATCACGTCCTGATCTGCTTCACTCTTCGATGCTCTCATAACTCCGGATAGGAAATAATTTCCATAATTCTTAAATTTGCGCTTGAAATTTTTCTTATAGATTTTTATGTGAAATGGACTTTTAAAATGATTTTTAACAGTTTCAAGATTAAACTCTAACCTTAAATTATATATATATATATATGAATACTTTTGTGTATTACGTAACACATAAATTCATGTGCTATTAATGGAAAAAGTAGCGACAATCTTTTGCGACGTCAATTTTTTTCTAATCTGTATACCTCACAGTGCCTTGACTTTCTCTTTACAGACTGAAAAAATCGATATCGCAGAAAATTACCGTTATTTTTTCCGTCAATAGTACATGGAAGTATTCTTATATATATATAAATATATATATAAATATATAGTAGAGCCTATGGAAACATAAATGCAAATTATTCAAACGTTTTGTCGTCGGCGAGCATTAGTTTTTGCCTTTTTTCTTCAATTTTAGGACTAATTTAATTATCACCCATTGAACCTATCAGTGTGTGTGAGAGAGTGAGAGAGATTCTAAAGGCTTTTGTGCTTAAAAAAAAAAACACACACACACACCAGAACACTCTATGATTTGGTCAAAAAGATAAAGAATCAAATTGAAACCCTAAAATTATAAGGAACACTTGTAAAAAATTTTTATAAATATAGACAAATATGTAGTACAGCCTCTAGAAGCATAACGAATATATTTACTTTAGGTAATTACAAATTACACATTTAAATGTTATCTTATACAAAAGTTATAAAGGTAATTCCTCTCTCTTTTTAATCCTTACTTTTTTAACTCATATTTGAACCAATTTAAAGTATTGCCCATTAATCCTATCAATTACGAGAAAAAAAAAAGGGAATATTTTGTGCTTCCGAATAAGTTTTCATTTTGCAGCATAGAGGGATGGTTCGTCCTAATAAAGTGAGAGTACCATTTTGAGAATATACAATTCAGAAATAAATAAATAGACAAATTCTACGGTTCATGCAAATATAATGCTCCCTCTGTCTGGAATTGAATGTCTTAATTTAACTTGCACGCATTTTAATAATAATAAAAAGTTTGGCTTAATTCATTACTCTTTTTATTTCTTTTTAAAAGTCATTCATCTAATCAATTTTATTTCAAAATAAAAGTCACGTTATACTTTTTAAGAAGTATTTTTATTTCCCGACAATCATTTAATGAAAAATTTTCAATCATACCCATGTTAATCATATTAAATATTAGGATTGAAGTCACATGAACTTTATTTATTATAAGGGACATTCTAGTCGATGAAAAATATTAATTATTAAAACAATCATTGCTTTGGTATATGTTCTAAAACCTTAAACGACTTTTAAAAATAAAACGAAGGAGTAACACATTCCATTATTAATTTTATTAGTAAAATTCTTAATATTTAAGTGGCTGTCAGTAAAATTTATAAATATCTAATTGATAAGAAAAAAAAAATGAAGTATCATTTTAAATCTTGAGCCACGTGATTAGTACTATATGAGTGATTTTTTTTTTTAAAAAAAAAAATGGAAGGCACCCAATCATCATTGGTCAATTTGATGTCAACGGTTTTATTCACCATTGAGTGATCAAATTAATGAGATACTCAATCATAAGTAGAAACGGAGTTTTTCAAGATGCTGATCAAATTAGGATGGTTCCCAATGCAATTTGAATCCATGGAAAGAAGATTGTACAGAGAAAGATTATAAAAAATCATAGTTGAATTTGGAAGAAAACAGAAACTCAGAAGAAGAAATGCTCTGTAAATGAAATTCACATTACATTAAAACTAAGTGTACAAGAAGTATTTATACAAACTACATATAGCTTCCGATATAAGCCATTTTCTTCTTTAAAGTTAATTGCGTTAAACTCACGCGATGGGCGGTGGTTATACATCTTTCTAAATGTGATTCAAAATCTTTGAATATAATTATTATATATCATAATATGAAAATTTTTTTGATTAAAAATCAAAATAATTAAAGAAAATATTAAAATTTTTATTAATGTAAAAATATGTAATTATAAATTTCAAAATACCTTTTTGATAACAACATTTTGTAATTTCTTATTTAAATACCCTTTCGAATAACAATCCCCTTAAATAAAATACATATATTAGACAATGATTGACCTAAGCATTTATTCATTACAATATATCATAATTTAGAAATATGTGTGCAAGATTTTAATTGTAATAAAAACAACAATTGTAATGTTTATTTCAATAAATTCAAATATTAAATATCTAATAATAACTCATTATATTCTACTTATTTATATCTTAATCATTTTATATTATTAATTTTATATTTTATTATAAAAAGTTTGAGACGTAAGATTTGTAATAATGATCTCCAAAGTCACATTCTTCTTATAAAAATATCAATATTAGACAAAAATTCGCCTTAATTGTTATATATCATAATTGAGAATGGTCCCCATTGAAATTTACACAGTATTAAATAGTTATAAATCAAAATAAACGTTTTAAATATTATTAAGCAATTATATTACAAATGACAACAAACAATTCTAATCAATATTTCAATTAATGCATACACAAAATATTCAATAACAACCCTTTATGTTCAACTTATTTTGTATTTTATTTTATAACGATTGACTTTACCTTTTATTAATGATCATATATTGATTGAGAATTGCCAGTATTAGAATTTATATTAAATAATTAAAAATAATAATAAACAATTTAAATTGTATTAAACAATTATAAATAATATATAATCCGTTCGGAACTAAATGTCCTATATTTTGTTTTGAGCTGTTCGAAATTGAATGATTTATTTCTTAAATAGGTAAAATTTTTATTAAGAGAATTGATATTATGTAAGTTAAAATAAACAATGTTAAATATTTTTCTTAAAATACGTTTAAGTAAAAATGGAACATTCAATTCCAGATAGAGGGGTAATAATAAACTGTTATAACATATAGGAATAATGGCCAATCTAGTACTTGTACTATGGTCCAAAGTAAAGTTTGATAGCAAATGTTTAATTCCTACCAATTAAATACCCAAACATTTTACGGACAACCAAATTGGTACTTCCGGTTAATTTGGCACCAATATCCGATCAAGTCACATGACTGGTACATGGGTCCAATATGGGGGGCAAAATTGTCCATTCAAAATTTTGTTTTTTTTTTTCCTTCTTTCTTCTTCTTCCCGTTCCGCGTCTTCCGAATTCTCTTCACTAACCGATGATGTTATCGGTTCACGACCTCCAATGATGTTACCGGTTCCCTCTTCGACCATTGCTATTGTCAGGATATTCTATTTATTTTCCCCTACTCCCTCTCTCATTCTCTTCATTGTCAAACCATTGGTTAGGGGGTAAACCACATCTAAAACATGGGGAGGGGTGGGTGCAAAGATCCGACGATAAAGAATTGATGAAGAGGCTAACGAGGTTCTGGATTGAGAAAGCAAGGATGTCGGTGTTTGTGTGGCGGGGCAGCGAGGAGGGTAGATTGGCAGTGTGTGAACATATCTAGTTAGTTGATGGAGAGAAGCACAAATCTAAATATTGGCAATGTGTGTATTTTTTTCTCCCTTTTTTATCCCTACATTTCTCTCTATAATCAATTCTATTGCTAGCAAGAAATTAAACCCAAAAAAGAAATCATATTAGATTTGAAAATGAAGAAAAGAGGATGGATTCTATTTGCACTTAATTAGACATCATAGTGATTCCATTGTATTTGGGCCTTGTTCTTTCTAGCGATAGACCTTCTTTTATAAGCTTCCTCTTATTGTTACTATTGGGTTGGGTTTGTCGCAGTTGTTGTTGCTATTGTTCTTGATCTTTTTCTTGTTGGGGTTGATTTTCAGAATCTCATTTTTCTGATGATGATGATGAAGAAGAGGTTTCGGACAATGAGGTTTCAGTTAATTCTTGCATTTCTTGTTCTTCTTGTTTTCAGGCAATGAGGTTTCAAGCTTGAATGAGGAGAATGGCAATGGAGATGGTGAGGGAAAATGGCCAAGAGTAGAGAAGGGGAATGGGAAGCAGAAGGGGGAAAAAAAATTGAATGGATAATTTTACCCTTCATATCGATTCATGTGCCAGTCACGTGATGACTTAGCCGGATATTGGTGCCAAATTCGCCGAAAATATAAATTTGACTACCCGTAAGATGTTTGGATACTTAATTGACAAAAATTAAACATTTGCTACCAAACTTTACTTTGGATCATAGCGCACGTACTAGATTGGCAATTATCCCTAGCATATATTGCAATTAATGCAAATATTAAATATTTAATCACTGCTAGAAATCACTTTATTTATGGTCGTTACCGACTTGTAGTTTTGCAGCCTGTGCTCGCCGCCAATGAAAGACAGAAGTTCCGGATTTCTTCTGCTGTACTATGAAAGACAGAAGCTCTTCAGTTACCTGTGTTTTTTTTTTTTTTTTTGAAATCCTTGCTGTCAAAACCATGTCGTTTCTAGTCCGTTAAAAATTTTCTGTCATCCACACTTGCGACTGCATATATGTCAATTACAAATATATATATATATATACGGTTTTGTTAAGGCGCCCTTCGCGTGCTCCAACCGTTACCGTAACGGAATTTTTACTACAGTGCTCATGCAACCAACCAAGCGAAGCACAAAGTCCGTTACGGTAACGGTTGAGGCGCGCTCCGGAACGCACCTTAATGCGCACTCCAACCGTTACCGTAATGGAATTTTTGCTCTACTTGGTTGGTTGCATGAACACTGTAGTAAAAATTCCATTACGGTAATGGTTGGAGCGCGCCTTAGCAAAACCGTATATATATATCTATTTGTGTAATTTATAATGAATTACATTTGTTTAGAAATACCAAATTTTATATACAGACCTCCATAACGGTCATTTTAAAATTGCATTAGTTCAGAAAATATCTTGCAACCTCTCTCTTGATGTTTGTATTCTTAGAAAAAGTAATTAAAAAAAAACCATTTATTCCGGACTCTGCACAAGACCGAGTGGACAAGAACCGCCCCGCTCCTTCCCACCGAACGAGATTAAAGCAAATAATGGGTCACTGACTCACTGCACAAACATGTGCAGAAATCAACAGAAACAGCAAAAGACTTTCCTCAGTCCCTAGAAAGTTCAATTATTTTCATTTTCCCTGTGTTTCAAATGGCCTCCAGATTACATATTGCCGTCCTGCATCTCCAAAAATTCGTACTTTTGTCTGGTAAATTTGCTTAATTTGCAAAGGGAAAATATCATAATCTAAGCTAAAAGCAATTGAAATTTCAACTTAATTCACCCATTAATAAGTTCAAGAATAGATACAAGAACTATTAAAACATAGAGATGGGATTTTTACACTTCTTTGGATTCTTGCACCTTCAAGTTAAAGATCAAGATTACTAGGTTGATGCCCCGAGGGGCATAGACGAGTTGGTAAGGCTGACGTGACGTTTGGTTAACTCCAACGATAGGCGGGGGTTCGAAACCCATCG
>JAOXNR010001098.1:0-10308 GCA_028571225.1 Parsonsia alboflavescens
GCTGTAACTGTAAGTAAGCCTTCTAATAAAACTTCGTGGTTGAGGGTCCAAGTGTCCCCCCCCCCCTCCCCCCATAACATTCCCAAGGCCGTACAATTGTGCGTTTGAGACTATCTGTATGTATGTATGTATATATATATATATATATCCGAAAACTCATGGCAGCTCTCCGTAATTGAGCTTCCATCCATCAAGTTCTCCATAAAACCTTGGAGAGGATTCCAACTGGGATATTTTATTATGGTACATAAATATTATTTTTAATTTGATTTGTTCGAAATCAAATTGCTTATTTTTTAAATAAATTAAAATTTTTAAAAATAAATTAATATTATTAGATTCAAAAATGAATTAAATCAAAAAAATTTAATTAATTATGAATAAAGAGAATATCCTATTGTTTTGCACGTATTGGGATCTTAGGATCTGCAGGGAATGCTATAGGGAATTGATTAAAAGTAAGATTATGTATTTTGTGCTGCAACGCACTATAATTATTACAACCCAGCCGCCTGCGGGGGCCTACGGAGAACGCATACATAAGCAACAATATTCTCTTCCTTGTGCACTTGTACTTTGGTTCTTTCTACTAGTCTTATTTGGGGAGTGTTGTATCCTTTCCAGACAATTAAAAAAAAAAAAAGGAAAAAAGAATGATGGGATTGAAGCTGACCCCCCATGGAGAAAACTAGGAGAAGAAAAGGTTGATTGAGAGGACTGAGAAGTTGGCCTAAATAAAATGAATTACCAGCTGGTATTCTGAAGCAGTAGTACCATTGTGTCAACTCAAAAGAAGACCACAGGCACATATGAAAGGAAGTCATAGATGATGACCTTCACCTAATTACAGAAAGGTATCCACCGCAACACCATCCAAACACAACAAGCTCATTCTTTTCTTCCCCTTTTGAGTATTGATTGAATGAAAGGCACAACAAAGATGATGATTTTGCACTCATTCTTATGTTCTCCTAGAGACATTCATCATGGTACTAATTAATTAATGAGATTGATAATCAAAGCTTGCAAGGGTAAATATATTTGCTTGATATAAGTTCAAATTTTTGTTGAATATGAATTTCTGCATTCATAGTTTCTAATATGAGGATATTTGTAAAAGAATGTAATAATACTAATAATCGAGGATAACTAAAAAATCACTATTGATCCTTCTTCAAGTATCACTATTTTTTTTGTATTGAATGGAAAAGTCCCTTACGGGCGAAACCCCTTCCACTAGTACCGACAAGGCTTCTCGTGCTAGCGGAGTGTAAATCAGAGATGTGCACAAACTAACAGAGGACTGACGGAGAGGATGCAACGGGTGGTAATTTAATATCCATGTTCTACACCCAATGGATTTCGAACCTCCACCTATCAGTGGAATTAATCAAATGTCACGTCAATCTTATCAACTTGCCTATGTCCCTGATGCAAGTATCACTATTGATCCTTCTTCAAGTGGGTGTACAAGAAGGTTATGGGAAACATGGACGTAAAAAAAAAAAAAGGAGGAAAAAAGAAACCAATAAGAGGTAGGGTAGTAATAACTTTGTAGTTCTCAAAATGCCATGTTATAGCTGAATCTTAGCTAGCATATTAAATATGTGAAGCTGAGAGATGTGAATCTTAACCAACTTTGCTCGATACAATTAATGAGAAATCTTGGGTTGGAGTTTGGGGGCCTCACCATACGTGTGGTCTAGAACGTACTAGGACCTCTCCGGGCGTGCAATTGGGATCTTTGCCCCTTGTCTCCAATGTCTCCGGCTTATTTTGATCATCATTTCTTGAATAAAGGAAACTATTTTTTTTATATGCTTATATTTTACTTGTATGTCCGTATAATTAATTTCATGGTGATTACAAATGTGGTGGAGCTGGCTGATATCAGAGAAACAGAGAAGATAGATTTACTGAGGAATATTTTCAAAACTCAAACATTTTTGAGGCATTCTTCCAAACTTGTATGGTGGAACATCCTTATCTTCAGCAGAGGATGAGAAAACAAACAGTGTTTTTTGTTTAAATTCAACGACAAAAAGTATTTCTGTTCTGACTTTTCCAAAATCAAGTAAAGTGAATGAAACTAACTTATTCCCTTCTTCATTTCTGATCAATCTTCCAATTCAAAAAAGATTGCCCAAGATTCTGATCCGGTTCGATTTCTTTTATGATACACCTAATATTTATGCATAAAATAGGGTCAAAGAGTTCAAGATTAGATGAATGAAGGCATTGAGCTGCTTGCCAGAGGAGGCTATATATGGATTCTCATGCCCTGGGAAACGGAGGTGATGATCATACTGTGGAGTTTGGACCCTTCAATTTCGCTTTTCCTTCATTCGTAAAAAGAGAAAGGCAAAATGAAGATGTAAATTATTACTATAAAAAGAAAAGGAGACACTTTGGTATATATCCCGACCCTCCCCTAACTCTCTTCGGTCCCCCCGCTCTCTCTGTGTCTTCTAACAGTCCAGAGCCCAAAGAGAAGTCCCAGTCAATTTTGTAACTGTCGACTATCTATCTATCTCCCACTTGTTGCCCTTGAGGATCGTAAATCAATAAAAGGAGAGAGATTTTCTTTTTCTAGTTTCTGCAGACTGCAGAGCTTCTTTTGTCCTGTGCCAGAGTCTTGACCATTTGATCCTTCGCAATTCAGGTGTTTTTTTCCTGCTCTTCAAATTCTGTCTTTCTCATTTTTCTTTTTTTCTTGCTCTGGTTCTTCTTGGTAGGTTTTTGCTTTCAAGTTCTGATTTTTTTTTATCTGGGTTCTTTCTCTGAATGTGGATCTGAGTTGGGTTTTTCTCTACAATTATCGGTTTCCTATTCATTTCTTCAATCACCCCATTAATTATAGATTTCAATTTGGCTTTTTGTACATCAAGGAAACCTCTGAAATTTTGGGATGCCGTTCCCAAACTTCACTTGTCCCGGAGCTGACTTCATGGACTCCATGTTTACTTTCTACTTTCTAGTATAGTGGTCCTTGATTTCATCTAATTCTTCTCAGACTTCTTGTTATTTTTCCTTTTTTTGCCCTTAGTTTTCAGATTTTCTGTTTCTCTCCTTATTGAAGCCTCCTTTGGGTTGAAAAACCGTTGGCTTCTGGAGCTGTATTCGTGACTTCTATTTATTATACTTGCAATCTTTGTCAATTTCTTTATTGTTAAAATATATTTTGCTTGATATTTTAATCCATTTCTGTTTATGAAATGATGGAGTATACGGCAGTTTTGGGTGTGAGCTCTTTGAGCTGCTGGAGCATTTCCCTAATTCTTCCAATAAAGATTTGGCCCTCTAGCCATTTTTACAAGTAAAGGATTGGATTTTGATTGCTTTACACAAACTCAGGGATCTTTCCTCTCCTCATTATAACAATTTGGGTCAGACTTTTGTCTAGGTCACACTTGTAAATCGAAAAGGTTTTCTTTATTTAGATTGGTGAAATGTAATTAGAACAGTTGTTTTAAGCATCACAAAATAGCTTATTCTGTGAACATGCGTTGCCTATGTTCAAATTTGTTGACAGTGTTCATCTTTATTGGATAACTTTTGATTGTCATCTTTGTCTTGATTTTGCAGAACGCGACTAAAATACTATCCATTTGAATTGAGGTCATTGCTGGAATGGAACCTGAAGAATCATAAGTCAGATCTAGTGGATGTGGTAATCTTTGACATCTGATGGCATCAAAAGCTGCAACTAGACCCCCTCTGGAATCATTGCATAAAGCTCTTGATTCTCATCCAACGACACACACAAAAAGCCATAGGTCTTTGCCTGTTCAGGCTCTAAAAATAAGTGAATCCAAGCCAGAAGAACCTGAAAATTTCCCTGAGTCTGGCAAGACTCCAAAAGAAATCTTTCCAAATAAAGATCCATTAAATGTCAGTCATGAAGTTTCTGTAAGTTCATCGGCAGAAGTATCTACTTCCAACAATTCTGTAATGGATATTGAACAAATTTCAAGGACTGTTAGCCCTGGACCCAGTGAAGCTAGAGACGATTTAGAAGCATCTTTTGATCAAGAAAAGAAAAAATCTGAATATGAAAGCGTCAAGAGTAGTTCAGTTTCTGCTAAGCTTAGTGATGGAGCAAGCAGTCTGGCAAAAACCAGTGGTCGTGCCGATTTTGTTGAAAGTGGGAAGAGCAGTATGTGTAGAGGAAGTACTAGCAGTGATGTCAGTGATGAAAGCACTTGTAGCAGTTTTAGTAGCAGTATCAGCAAACCCCACAAAGCAAATGATTCGAGGTGGGAAGCCATCCAAGCCATCAGAGCAAAGGATGGTATATTGGGTTTGAGCCATTTCAGATTGCTCAAAAGATTAGGTTGTGGAGATATTGGAAGCGTTTATTTGGCAGAATTGAGTGTAACCAAGAGTTACTTTGCAATGAAAGTAATGGACAAAGCATCTCTGGCAAGTAGGAAGAAGCTTCTTCGTGCTCAAACAGAAAGAGAAATACTCCAATCCCTTGATCACCCTTTCCTTCCAAGTCTCTACAGCCATTTTGAAACGGACAAGTTTTCATGTTTGGTGATGGAATTCTGCCCTGGCGGAGACCTGCACACTCTCAGGCAAAAACAACCAGGAAAATACTTTTCTGAGCAAGCAGTGAAGTATGATTTTCTTTTCTTTTCTTTTTTGTTCTTGTGTGCAAATGAACCTATGTTTTAACTTTTTCTTTAACATTAGTTGTGATATACCAACTCCATATTTTTCATGATTCCCATAGTTTAGAAGACTTAAAACTTCTGAAGCTTCTCCTTAGGTTTTTAATTTTTAATATCTATGTGAATTTTATCTGGATCATACTAAGGGAAGATCGAACCTGGACAAGTGTCCAGGTTTTTGACACATTTAGCCTGGTTTTGATAAAGATATCCAAATCTAGGTACAATGCACTTACAGAATACGTTCTCAAACCAATGAATTCGTTCTTTCAAAAGTGCATTTATCATGACAACACATTTGGTTAATGTTGAAAGCTAAAGTTGACTCCTTTTTACTTTCATTCAAGACAATCAGTCTAATTTTTCAAGAACCATTTTTAATCTGTTATAGACGATTGGGTTAGTTTTGGTATAGAATACTGGAATTCGGAAGCTAGATAATTGAATTACAAAATACAAATTTATCCTTTTTAAGTTTGAACTTATTCTTGCTAAATATCCTTTTTGCTCAACTATAACCTAAAGTTTCGATATCAATTTGTTTCCAATGAGTGGCTATGATATAAATCGAGTAATGAAATCAAATATTTGGATGAGGCTAGCTTTGCTGCAATATGTCATTCCTCTCTAATGTGGAGAGCGACAAGTCTGTTAATGGCAATTGTTGAAGCACCGAGCATCAAGGTTGCCCTATTAAGTTGTTACACACTAAAAAGAACCAGTTGAGTATTGGTTTTCTGTGTCATATTCTTTAAATCTTTAAGATATCAGGATTTCTTCTTATCAGAATATCTGTTAGTAATGCACGTAAAATATCTGTTCTTGACTCAATTGTGTTTTTGGCAGATTCTATGTGGCAGAGGTCCTGCTTGCTCTAGAATATCTCCACATGCTTGGGATAGTCTACCGTGACCTCAAACCAGAGAATGTCCTCGTTAGGGAAGATGGACATATAATGCTCTCAGACTTTGATCTTTCACTTCGTTGTGCTGTTAGTCCAACTCTTGTTAAGACCTCTTCAATGGAGGCAGATCCTCTCCGGAAAAACACGGTTTACTGTGTCCAGCCTTCTTGCATTGAACCAGTCTGTATTCAGCCATCTTGCGTGGTTCCAACGACATGCTTCTCTCCCCGTCTGTTTTTGGGAAGATCAAAGAAGGATAGGAAGCCCAAAAATGAGCTTGGTAATCAAGTAAGCCCACTGCCTGAGTTGATGGCTGAACCAACTGGTGCCCGTTCCATGTCATTTGTTGGAACCCACGAGTATTTGGCACCCGAGATTATAAAAGGTGAAGGTCATGGAAGTGCAGTGGATTGGTGGACTTTTGGCATCTTTCTTTATGAACTTTTGTTTGGTAAAACTCCATTTAAAGGATCTGGGAACCGCGCCACGTTATTCAATGTTGTAGGACAGCCACTCCGATTTCCCGAAGCACCCGTTGTCAGTTTTGCAGCTAGGGATCTTATTAGGGGATTGCTTGTTAAAGAACCACAGCACAGGTTGGCATATAAAAGAGGAGCAACAGAGATAAAGCAGCACCCTTTTTTTGAAGGTGTTAATTGGGCCCTTATACGGTGCGCTACCCCTCCTGAAGTCCCAAAACCTGTTGAGTTTGAACGGATGCCCACTCCAGTGGCTTCAACAAGTGAGAAGACTGCTGTTAAGGTTGTTTCTGCTGCTGCTCCTGCTACCCCCTCAAATCCAAAAGCTTCTGATAATTACCTTGAGTTTGATTTCTTCTAGTTGCTTCCATAAGACAAGGAGTTTTTAGCTGTAGGGATGCTGGGACTTCCCTGAATTATTAAATAATGATGGTGAGCTTGTCATTGCCACATTTTTCAGGAATGAGTTTAAAAAACGCTCTTAGTCCAAGGCATGTCCATCAAAGAAAATCATATATTGACAGTAGGATTGCAGAACCTTTCTATTCTTTTTGATTGTTGGATTGGACATAATGAATTATTGGTCATAGAAAAGTATTTCATGTGGGTGAAAATGAAAAGGTAATATTGTGGTACTTGTGACTTCCTAACTCTTTGGAGCTTTTGTACATGTATATTGTTCTAGCACATATGTACTGAGGTAAGCATGTCATGTGAGCCGGTATATATTGTTTTCCACTCCACCAACCAGCAGCTTCTGTTCTTTGGAGTACGCCGGGCATAAAGCAACTGGAAGCAAGTGAGATGACTCTTTAGTTTGAGGGGTCGGACATAAGAAGTGGATCTTGATATATGGCATAATCCAAGCTTCCATCCTTAATAGAAATGTTGAACTGACATGGAAGATATAATCAAATGTATTGGGTGTGGATAAAACACTGATTTCAAGGTGGCATTCCAGGCCAACAGAGTAATCCCAGCAAAATTAAGAAAGCTTTTAATTACAACACCAGAGCTTCTAACTTCTAAGATGTAACTCTTGATCTGAAACAACATGCAAAAGGATCGCCATTATTTACTTCAACATGATGATCATGAGTCTGACGGAAGTGGCCAGGAGTTGCCCGGGGAGAAGGGGAGGGAGATTCAGGCATGTTCAAGTCTGCCATCTCTTTTCCTTGGCAAATGATCTTTACCTCACAGAACTTTGGTGCATCTCTGAGTATCTGCTCCTGAGTTGTTCCTCCAGTACTCCCAGATTTCCGAGCCTTTATCCTCCTCAGATTTGATTTAGTTATGCCCAGCACAAGTTTCCTGATGTTGAGGATGGGAATGAGGTCTAATATGGCCTTTGACTCTACATCGCTCTCTATCAGAATGGTGTCCACCTTAACCTGGGATGCAGAACACGCGTTGAGGAACTTCTGAAGGAAATCTCTCCTCTTGTTTCTTTCTTGAGCCATGTAGTTTTCCCTCTGTTCAGGGTTCACTCTACTGGCTGGAATCATTCCCACTGCATTTGCAACATGAGAATTAGCATCTAAACTCGACCACATAAACTAAAAATAATGAGAGAATCAATCAATCAATCACAGACTAATGTACCTAACGCAATGATTGACCTAGCGTGCAACAGATTAAAATGATTTAGAGGGAACAAAATATGTTTGAACATTGAACCAAATTAATTACAATCTCTGGTTAATACCTACACATCTTATAAAATGAGACCAAAGTAATGCAATCTAATGTCAGGAGAAAAAGCAAAACCAAAAAAAGAATGAGAATTACCTAAAAAGCAAAAAAAAAAAAAAAAAAAAAAAAAGCCTAAAAAAAAAAAGTTTTTATTTAAATTATTTACAGAATCAGAGTAAAAATAAGAAATACTATATTTATCAAATTTTGTAAAATTACTCATATATTTTTAAAATAAAAAATTTTAACTGTTAATGAAACTATGTTACGGAAGGAATATTAGGAGAAGGATGGAATATTAATTTTATCTTTATCCAATGAAGTAAAGAGTACGGGAGGGAGATCACATACGTGGCATGGGGATGAACTTCGTCTCGGGAAAAACATGGACGAGAAAAACAAGGGCGGTGGCCGGATTGTTGATGCCATGTGTGAGGGCCCAAAGCAGTGCATCCATGCTGGAAGACTCCTCGCTACACTTTCCAATCGCAACGTAAACCGCATCTTCCCCGCTGCAATTGTGGAAATCAAACGAAAACAAGCTCCCCTGATCTATTTCCTCTCTGTTGCCGTTACCTTCGTTGATCTCAAACAGCTCACTCGATTGTTCTTCTTCTATCTCGCAGATTACAGTACCACCGCCACGAGGCTTCATCATCATATCTCCTCCTCCTTGTATGTCTGCCGTCCCGATACCGGACATCCTCTTTTCGAGTCAATAAAATGTGGGGAAAAGTCTGATCTGAACTTCGAGGACTTGACTGCAGATGCTTAATTTGGGACGACAGAAGAAAGCACGGTGTATCATAGAAGAAAGAAGGAAAAGAGGAAAATGATGAAAACAAAAATTTCTAAAACATCGCATCGCTGCTAGTATTATTTTACAGAAAAGTCCAAAAGGGCCCCTCTCCCTGGTATTATCACGTACTAATGTAAAGGTTTGTTTCTTGACTTTTCCCGGTCGGCCCCTTCTTTCAATAATATTCTCATCTTCATTAAATATAAATTATCAACCAATATTTTATAAAAATTAAAATTTTTTTTTCTCTTAAGATATCTCCTCATCAACTTTTCAAAAATTTAAATATCATTTTTATGAATATATTATTAGAGGGATAATATAAAAAAATAAAAAGCTTTAAAAAGGTAATTAATCAACAATAATGACTTATAATTAGTGATAAAAAATTTTAATTAAAATTACTTATATTTAGTAATGGAGGAGTAATAAATGAATGTTTCTTCCGTCAAAATGGACATTCAATTCTGGAGTAAGAAATTATTTATTTTCTAACATATTTTTATTTAATATTTGTTTTATTAGAAATTGAATGTCTTTTTTATTAAATTAATGAAAAAATTTATAAAAGAATTGATATTGATATATATTCAAAATGAATTAAATAAATAAAATTTGTCAAAATCAAAATGTAATATTTAATTTTAAAATGATATAATAGTACTTTTTATCTAAATATTTACGTGATGACTCTTCTATAATTTAGTCTCAATCCATCAATCAATTTTAGACAAATAAAGTGGAGAGGACATGAGCAAAGAGAGAAAAAAAAAGCCAATTAGTAATGAATCAAAAGAGTTGAAAAAAAAAGCCAATTAGTTTTAAAAAAAGTTGAAAAAAAATATTATAAATAAATTTTAATGATTAAAAAATAGACTTCTAATTTTGAGATAAAGAGAACGCAAATTGTTTTCTAATGGAATAATACATCCTAATCTAATAAACTCAAATCTTGCTTTTGAGAATGTAATGATTATCACCTTTTTTCGTCTGTGACGTTAATAAGTGGGCAATGTTTACTTCAGTATCACGATGCAATTAGGAGGTGTAACGGGTCCAACTTTTTTTTCAAGCTCGAGCTCAAGTTTAGTTCGAATCGAGAGATAATCGAGTTTGAATCGAGTAATTTTCAATCGGATTCAAAATTCCAGAGTCAAAATTTAATATTTATATAATTTTATTTAAATTATAAATAATTATGTAGATATTTTTAATAATAAATATATTTTAAAATGATCACTTTTAAATATATATATATTTTTAAAAATTATAATAAAGAAAATTTCAAGTCGAACTTGAGTTTAAAAATTTCAGTTCAATTTTTTTGTCAAGTCTTGACTCGGCTCGATTATATCCCTAAATACAATTAAGTTTAAAATATATATATATATATATATATATTTATACGGATTTATTAAGGTGCGCTCCGCGCTCTCCAACTATTACCGTAACCGAATTTTTGCTCCGCTTGGTTAGTTGTATGAGCACTGTAGCAAAAATTCCGTTACGATAACGGTTGGAGCGCGTCTTAGCAAAACCGTATAAATATATATATATATTAATGTGTGCTTGATCGTGTACACTAATGAGTGCAGTAATTAGTCAACTAACGGTCAAACTTAACGGTTTCTATCTTTTTTTTTTTAAACAATTAATTAAAATTCAATCAAGTATCCCTAGTGTTTAGTTTATCCTTTTTAGGGTTTAGTTTTATTCTTTTAGGATTTCGTTTATTTTTTTAGAATTTAGTTTATC
>JAOXNR010001100.1:0-10304 GCA_028571225.1 Parsonsia alboflavescens
TCATTTATTTTATTTATTTTCACAGATTACCGTTCACCATTACTGTTCACATCTACTGTTCATTGGCGATTACTGTTGATCCGATTTTCAGAAAATTTGCCCAGTTGATGCGTTTACCTTAATTCTTTTTTTATAGGGAAAATGAGGTTCATTATTACACTCTATGTCGTGATAATTCATTTGACACGAAAAACCTAAGGATGACATATGCACCTTCGATACATCCTGTATCCTTGTGTTCGTCTTTGAATTCAATTGCAGGTATGGATAATGTGGTCATCAATCCTCCTACTGGCTGAAGGTCTGTTGGAAGACCACAAGAGGTGCGCTTTTTCTCTCAGAACGAATAATACCGTCGAAGGAAAACGTGCTCCCTATGCAAGAGAAATGGACATAATCATACCACTTGTCCAAATGCTTACAATACGGAAGCCCAACATTCCGAAGAAGATGATCCCATATCTGATCCGAATTCCATACAACAATCTTTCAGGATCAATTTTGTTAACGTTCATGTCAATATCTCTATGGAGGGTGTGGATTTTTATCTCGGAAATATCAATGTTAACACCGTTGATGATATGTGAATGTTATTATTTTAACAAACAGTGAATTTGTCATTTAATGTAAATTGCATTTTTGTCATTGAATCAAGACCATGATCGTCTCTAACTTGTATATGGATTGATATATATAAATATATTTATATATTAAATCCTAAACATAATATTTCACAGAAAAATGTATAATAATTTATGTTTTATAAAACTTTGCCCAAACTTTACCCCGAGTATTTTAATTTTAAAACATATTATAGTTATAACTTATTATTTACAGATTGTGAGCATTCAGACATAGTTATAACTTATTATTTACTTATTACAAACATAGAATTATTGGTCAAATCAAGACTTAAATTATACCCTACTTAGGGACCAAAATGGCCAAAAGGGTATAGCTTGATTCTTGATCTGGAAAAAAAAAATACTTTAGGGACCAAAATGCAAAAGGGTATAGTTTGATTCATAATTCGGCAAAAAAAAAAAACTTTAGGGATCAAAATGCCAAAAGGGTATAGTTTAAGTCCTAATTTGGCAAAAAAAAACTTTAGGGACAAAAATGCAAAAAGGATATAGTTTGAGTCCTAATTTGACAAAAAAATACTTTAGGGATCAAAATGTAAAAAGGGTATAGTTTAAGTTCTAATTTAGCAAGAAAATACTTTGGGGACCAAAATTCAAAACGGGTATAGTTTGAGTCCTAATTTGGGAAAAAAATACTTTAGGGACTAAAATGCAAAAAGGATATAGTTTGAATCCTAATTTGATAAAAAAAATACTTTATGGACCAAAATGCAAAAAGGGTATAGTTTGAGTCGTAATTTGGGTATAATGGTAAGAAAGTAATTTTCTATTTCTGATATAATTTTTATTACCTCAAAATGTTAAAATTGACTTTTGGGTAAAGATTGAAGAAATGAAGAAGAAAAAAATATATTTTTTCATTGATATAATATAAAAACCAAAAAAATTTACATTGCATTACTGTATTATTTACAATATAAAAACAAAATTACAAAGCCGTATCATATCCGCTATACCGCTACATGAGCCAAGCCATCTCATCCCTAATGTATTGCGCCATAGAGGCCGTTAAAGGCAATTGGGGCATCTCCTTAATATACCCCTTATTAGCTGCAATATGTAATAGCACACATAGGCACCGCAATTGGTCGTGTCAAGGT
Organism: Parsonsia alboflavescens; assembly: GCA_028571225.1. Lineage (NCBI taxonomy): Eukaryota > Viridiplantae > Streptophyta > Magnoliopsida > Gentianales > Apocynaceae > Parsonsia > Parsonsia alboflavescens. Next base: position 1,745 of record JAOXNR010001100.1, read on the forward strand.
GAATAGGGATGGAGTGCACCGAATTGTTATGCGGGTCAAGCAAAACTGTGGTGAATGTCTCGATCGGGGAGCCGCCTGTCCTATCATAAAATCCAGCCTACCGGAATAATCTTGAAAACATCAAGTGGACCGGCTCCATCAAGTCAAATCGCGACTCCTTTGCCTCGACCGATGGTTTCAGATCATACAATGTGATCCAAGACCCGTGAAGATTGACCCGGAGTAACACCCAATGCTCATGGTGGCAACAGGGTATCAATATCTATATACAACACAACACAAATATTAAATCAATTACTATAGAATAAATCATAATTTAAACCTAGAGTTAGCTAGAAAATGAAGTTAAATACCTCTACTGCATCCCACCATGCTACCTCTCTTGTGTCAGCATCTCCCCTGACCCAGGCAATGACATAGTCCTTGAAGATGTGGGACCCCGGTTCCCCTCCAGATGCTTTAGCCTCGTCCCATGCACCTTGGAGAGCTCTCTGTAATTGGAGTTAGTTAAAAATCGATGTTGTAAGTACAGTAAATGAAATAGAGGTCAATATAATTTTTTAACTACTCACGTTTAAGTATGTCCTGGTGAGTGCGAAGCGGAACCGGCTATAGTAAATTGATGGGGCCTTTGTTGTTGCTCTCCGTAGTGAAGCTATAAACCCATCCACCTGGTCGTCCTCGATGAACTTCGTCCTCGTCCTGACCCTCGCAAGGTCAGCCTCGACAATTGACATGATCCCCTCGATCGTGCGCCTATCACAAAAATTTGAATCAGAACAATAAATCGAAAAAGTTATAAAATGTAAATTAATCATCAAAAGAAAGTGAATTACCTATCTGAACTTCCAGAGCTGCAAAAGTCATCCAACTGTGCCCGATCTAGGGTGGACTGGTCCACCATGGTAGGCAGAATCTCCCTCCGCACCTCTTCCACTTGAGTCATCCTCGCCACCTTCATCCTCGGCTTCATCCTTAGCCTCGACGACTCAATGTGATGGATCGGGTTGGTATAAGGTGATCGTATACCTGCGGATGGGACCTTTGCCCGACGTGTACGACTGAGCTCCTAATAAAATGAATTACTAAATATGAGAATTACTATAGAATTACTTAATAATAAAATAAACGAGTAACAGAGACTAAAATTTACGATCCAACGATCCAAATTTTACCTAGATAGTAGTGACTGGAGTCGGAAGGACAGGAGCTGGAGGGGCTAAAGCTGGAGCCAGAGGAACTCCTAGATCCTCTGCCCGATTGACAAATCCATCGACCTATTATGTAAAAAATAGAAGAACCATTTTCAAATTAAAATTTAGACAAAAAATAGTAACTGAAATTAATACGGGTTTTCGATACTACATTTACCAGGGTGGGAGATGTCGGGCGAGGGGTGGCCCGCGAAGGGGAATCATGTAGTGACGGAGCATCTCCACCACTGTCATCCCTCTCCAGCACATCGAGCTTGGGCTCGATATGGGTAAGTTCCTCCAGGATACTAGCCTACGTCGTCCCGATCTGTGTGAACCCTTGAAGTAACTAATCCCCAAGTTGCTGCAACAGGAGCTCGACCCTGACCATGGGTAGATTGGCCACCGAAGGCGATTGTAATATAAAACCGAGTTAGAATCCATTCGTAATCATTTTCGGGGGGGGGGGGGGGGGAGGTTTATTTAAGTAGGAAGAGGTACATACCTGATGTCGGCTCCTCTCGTGTGGAGAGGGGCTGGGAGAGGGATGTCCTCTCCCCTGGTCCTCTGCTGACGGACACGACCGTGAGGCCTCACTACCGGATCTCGTCGGATTGATCGAACGATCTCGATTAATCCTCTACTCTGCCAAATCCCGATCAGGACGTGGGACTTAAAATAAAACAAAAATAAAGTATCAACAATCTTAGTATTTAGCTTTATACAAAATAAACTTAAATTTTGGAAATTGAGATTACTCTTACCTGATCAAAAAGCAGAACTGGCAATCCCTGTCCGCACGCCCTCCAGAATGACCTTGGTAGGTAATTACCCTAGCAAGTTGCTGCAATATGTGGGATACGATCGAAATCGGCCCAATATGACTGCTGCCGCTCTGCCTGATCAGCCTCGATATACGGGGAGCTAGCATGGGCCTGTGATTGGTAGTTTGATTTAGTGATAATAACTAATTTATAAATGAAAGTGAACATTGATAAGGTATTCACTTACCTAGTCAAGTGGGCCACTCCTCTCTCCCAAGTCTTGGACCTCGAAGGGTGAGACACCTCAAGCGTCATGGCCTATCATAGGAGGAACCAAGTCTAGCCAAGGCCTGGGCATCCTTACACAACTCAGGACGTAGGGATGTGAAGTGATTATACGCCCACCACTAATTAAAGATAAGAATAAAAAATTTTCAAATCATTATTTAGAGAGTCTATAAACACCATTGATAAACGAATGTAATTAATAATATAAAAACTTACCAGCAACACCTAACAAGTGTCTCTTCGAGGAGTCCTCCTGGATGGCCTGTCGATAGGAGTGCACTGTGTGGCTCCACCCCGATCGTTCCCCATGGGAACGACTCTACAGCCTCCAACTCGTCCAACATCCTCCATACGTAAAGGGGTATGTCTACAGTCTGCTCTCGGGTCAGTATCTAGTGACCTATGATGTTGTATGCCAATCTGAGGGTATCATTAACAGACAGCTTGGCCTACCACCTCCGCAAGACTATCCGTGGAGGAACCTGATTCACCCCAATTAATCGAGCTATGGTTCCATCCTGACTCGGTCCAGTCTCAATAATATGCCGCTCTACCATCCCATAACGTAGACCGGTGAAGAGAGCGTACTCTTGGAGGCTCAATCGATGTAACCGGCCTCCAATGAGGAACCACATCTCATCGGCCCGGGCACCCTCCAGAATGACCTCCCGTCTCAAGATATGCAGGGCAGCCCTGGAATAGTACTTTCCACAATAAACGAGAAGATCCATCATGTATCTGAAAGGCCCCCTCTCAAAACACTTCAGTTCCCCATGGCGCACCGTTTGTGTAACAATCGAAAACTTAGTGTGTGAGCAAAACGTGTTCCCGACAGGCACAGCGGGATCGTATCGGAACTGAAAGGTGTGATTGGTGGGATCCATATCTCTGCAGTTTCTAAATTAGTTAATAAAGAATTTCGAGACACACAGAGATAATTTCTAGATATACTCAACACATTTCGAGACATATGGTTTCTAAATTAACCGGAACTTTCAATTACATTTCTTTCAAGCCACACAGCAGACATTTCAAAACATAAAGTAAATAATTCGAGACACACAATAGTCATTTCTAAACACCAAGTTATTTCGAGACACAAACTAAACCTTTCGAGACAAAATCTATACATTTCAAGACATAAACTAAACCTTTTGAGAGACAAAAACTTTCGAGACATAAAAAAACATTTCGAGACACAATCAAACCTTTTCGAGACACAAAAGAAACATTTCTAGACAGAATCAAACCCTTTCGAGACACAAAGAAACATTTCGAGACAAAATCAAATCCTTTCGATACAGAATCAGACCCTTTTGAGACACAAAGAAACATTTTGAGACACAATCAAACAATTTCAAGACACAACGAAACATTTCGAAACACAATCAAACCCTTTCGAGACACAATCAAACAATTTCTAGACACAATCAAACAATTTCGAGACATAACAAACAATTTCAAGATACAAAATTCAAACTCATGCATGATCGTCCAAGACAATTTCAACAAAATACAAAATCAAAGTAAACAACATTTAGCATATTCGATACCAAATCAAGATTTAAGTTTGAAGAAAACCTACCGCTAATGGCAGCGACGACGACGACGACAAAGACAAAGTGATCTACCGAGGAATGGCACCGCCGCGGGAGTGTGAATTCTACCGGAGTGTGTCGCGAAAATGGAATTAGGGGCAGCTTCCGTTGGGAGTGAAGAAAATGAGAGGGAAAGAAAATGGGTGAGAGTAAAAGAAATATGAAGAGTGGAGAAGATGGAGAGTTTTGGTTGTTTGGCGGTGAAGAAGGTGGGGAGTCGGTCTCGAAATGGGAAGAAAAGGAACCGTTTGTGCCCTTGTCTCGATTTGGATATAAGGGTAAGGAAGTAATTTTGCTTTTCTGTTTTAATTTTTATTACCCAAAAATGTTAAAATTGACTTTTGGGTATCGATTGAAATTGGGGCAAACCAATTAGATAGAATTGAAATGTTTTCAGAAAGTGAGTAAAATTGAAATTGGGTCAACCCATTTGGGTATGTTTGGAAATTTCCTCTTTTAAATTTGCAAAATCTCTAAACTTTTTCATTTTAGCCAATTGATGAGTCCCAAATCTCTTTTTTAACTTTTTGAGTCCTCAATGTGTTTTCTATCCACTAAGTAAGTCTTTTTTTCCTGAAAATACCTCCCTCAAGCTAAATCAATATTGTTTTTTTCCCCCAACGATAAAAGGGTATTTTAGCTATTCTGTTGTCCCCCCTTTCATTTACTCTTTTATTAAGGTCATTCAAATCCATTTAGTTCTTTATTTCCCGAAAGTATAAGTAAAAATAACAAATTTGCTCAATCCAAGAGAAATCAACTAATGTCAAGTTCAAGATCTCAAGCCATAGCTTGGAACACATAGGTCATTGAAGATTAAGTTAAAGAAGCACGACAAATGCCCCAACAAGATGTTACTGAGTTGTATGCCATATAGGTCCAGACAAGATAGACTGTTTTGAATCCAGCTAGCAAAGAGTCTCACATGAAGTTGGATGCAACCATTCCATTATTTTAATCATGCCAGTAATTTGATTTACTTATGGAAACAATTCAGTTTGAGTCATAATTATTAGATTGTTTCAGGGTAATGATCCCCTGATGCGGAGGATAAAAGTTTTCACCCCATATCCTTTTAGTCCACCCAAATGTTTGCATTGTCGACCTTGCTATTGCCCGTTTGTGAAGAACCCTCAAGTAATGTGATTCTTTCTCTCCAACTTTTTCCTTTGCACTTTTGGTCATCTCTGACAACAACTTAGGATTATTAAGCATGAGAAGAGCATGGATTCTTAAGGGTTCAAGTTGGGTTGAGAAAAAAGAAAAAAAAATAGAGATTTTACCATTAGAGGTTAACCTGAAAAGAGATTTTGGAAGTTGGGGAAAAATTGGTCTGCTAACACAAAGAGATGAGGAAAATGAAAAGTGAGAACATGGGATACCGAAAATGCCCTCTATTATCGACAAAAATATATATCAGCATTGACTTGGCATGAAGGAGGCATTTTTGGGCAAAAAGGACCTAGTTGGTAGGTGGTAAAAAGAGTAAGACCTTTAAAAAAAGGGATTCAAGAACAGTCGATTAAAACAAAAAAGTTTGGGGGATTAAAACAGAATTTTACCATTAAAACGAAAGAAATATTTAATTTTAGATTAGATGAAAGAATATCTTATTATTATTGATGGAGTCCAAATTGACCTAATGGGTCAACCAAATTTACATCTAATCCAAGAACCCAATAGGCAAAGTCCATGTTGGCCCAAGAACCTAATAAGATATAAATCGTGTCCATATTGAATAAGAAAATTTATTACACTTGGGAGCAGATGATGTTTAATTAAAATTAAGAGAATGTTAAAAATTCCATGAAGAATAGAAAAGCTATAACAAACTTCACTTTTCTGGATATTTTCTACCTTTTTTGGACTTTTTTTAAATCATGTCTAATGGTGGTCTGAGATCTAATTTTTATCCGAACGAGAGATTGAAGATTTAGAGGAATGTCACCATCTTGAACATGAGTTTATTGCAAGAATTTTGCATCTAAAAGTTGAAGATATAGAAGAACAGCTATGAATTTTTGAAAAGATGAAGATGCTATTTCGGATCTACCAAATTGGTACAAAAAATTGTGTTAAAAACAAGTGTTGAACCTACTTCTCATTCGTGGGAGTTTGCAGGATTCAAAGTGTTTTCTCCTATTGAAATACCAAAATCAGGAAGCTTCACAACTCTTTCTACTGTCTCATTCTTTACAACTCTTTGCTGATATATAAACTATTTGCTTGTCCCACCGGAGATACTCTGGCAGGGGTAGAGTAACGAGCGGAAAGATCATAAGTCTCGAATTTAAATCTCATCAATATGTTCTTCTATTATCGAAATACGTGCAAACTGAATCAAACATTTTTTACTAACACTCGATTAATTGAAATCTTTATTACCTATATATAATAGGAAGAACCTAAATATTTATTCATTAAATTTCAGGAGAATGGTCAAATTGGTATTTAAACTTATGCCTAAAGTCAATAGTACTCATTTTTCTTTTTCACCAATAAAGAATTTCGGATCTTCTATTATACATTTATGTATCACTATTACATTAATAAAATATTAATAAAATCTTACATGAAGTTTTTAATTATTATTTTTTAATATATTTTATATACTATAACCTGAAAAGTTAAGCTAAACTTTAAGGGTATTTCATGTTTTCAAAATACTAGGCAATTATTTACTAATGTAATAGGAAAAAATGACATAAATATATAATAGGAGATTCAAAGGTCCAATTAAATACTAAAACAACTTATGAACTTCTAAATTAATACTTTCAACGATATTTCCAGATGTTTCCAAATCCTTTTGTACGGATAATAATCTTTTCGGCCACTTGGATTTTATAAATTCTTTGTTGGGCCTCGATCTAGTTGGGTGTAACATTTACCCTCCTACAACAATTCTTTTTAATAGCTGGAAAATTTTATAGATTGATTTTAAGTTTACATAAAGCACAATTACGATAATATATATTAATATATATATATATATATATATATTTATATATTTATACATATATATATGGAAATGATAGTGTATGTTACGGAGCACTTTAACGGTCAACTATCTTTTTTTTTTTAGAACAATTAATTAAAATTTAATCAAATATTTCTAAAATTTAGTTTATCCTTTTAGGGTTTAATTTATAAAAAATATTTGAAAAAATAATTTTTTATATAAGAATTTATTTTCTTTTAACAACTAATCGTTAACTTTGATCGTTAGAGACTTAATTAGAGCACTTGTTAGTGTGTGTTCCATAGCACACACTATCATTCCTCTCTCTATACATAAGTCAATATAGAAAATTATTAAATCTAATATATATAAATTAAGCAGTTCAGGCGGCTTGGCCGGCCATAAATATAAAGCAGTAAATTAAAAATAAAAAAGATGTGAGTAAAACAACTCAGGCGGCAGAGCCGACCATAAGTTAAACAACTTAAATAAGTACTGAAAATAAATTACAGAAAGTACTAAAAATAAATTACAATTTGAGAATCTAACCGGAGAGGGGATAGAACGGAACAGGAGGGAGGGGAGTAGAGAGAGATGCTCACAATTTCTCTCTCTTATATATATATATATGTAAAATAAGCTTCCAAACTATGAAAACACTTATTTTTTAAACAATTCTTTAATATCTCATTAAGCCACATGTCATAGATGTTTTCTTAAAAATAATAAATTAAAAAATCTAATATTATATATATATTTATATCAATATCATTTCTTATTAACTTCCTAAAAATACAATGAACAAAAAAATCTATTTATAACAAAGATTCAATGAATTTATTCATGTTAATGTAATTATTTTTTAAAAAGATAATAACAATTATATTATATTATTTTTTAGGAAAAAAAACTTCATTTTTTTACATGCTTTGATATCTCATTAAGTAACCGGCCACAAATTTTTTTCTTAAATAATAATAAGTCAAAAAGATAATTATATTATATATATATATATATATATATATTTATATTACATTTGTTATTAATTTGCTTTTAAATTCACTGAACAAAAAATATTTATTTGTAATATAACAAATATTCAATTAATTTATTCATACAAATGTAATTTTTAAAAAAGATAATAACAATTACATCAAATTATTTTTTAGATTTAAAATATTAAATAATTTAAAAGCTAATTATATATAATATTTATATTACATTTATTATTAATTTCCTTTTAAATACAATGAACAAAAATATTTATAATATAAGGAAGATTCAATGAACTTATTTTTAATAATATAGGTATTTTTTATAAAGATAATAATAATTATATTATATTATTTTTTAAATTTAAAATATTCAATGAATTCAAAAGGATAATTATCTTAATCTCCTTCAACCTGGCAAATCTACTAAACCTCATCTTTTCAACTTTTCACATTCCAGGAAATTGACTCTTCATTTTCCATTTTTCTAGTTATAAATATCTCACTCTTCGCAAATTGTTCATTTTTCTACCACAGTAAGACCAGTGGCTTATTGTCGCTCTACAATTCTCTTGGTATAATATATATAAATATATATATATATATATTAATATATATATATAATACACACTAAAATGCTATATATATCTATATAAAATGCATTATTCAGTCTTTAACATTTAATGTTAACGATTAACTTTTTTTTTATTTAAAAATAATAGTAAATTTGATCCAGTACTCCTAGGGTTTAGTTTATTTTTTA
>JAOXNR010001101.1:0-10303 GCA_028571225.1 Parsonsia alboflavescens
TATATATATACAAAAATGCTATAAAGTGCTATGGAGCTCAAATTATGAAATATTCCAATTAAGTCTCCACCAGTCAACTGTCTATTTTTTTATTATTTTAAATTTGATCTAATACTCATAGGGTTTAACTTATTCTTTTAGAATTTAGTTTATAAAATATATTGACAAAAAATAATTTTGTATTTGAGAATTTTTTCCTTCTATCCATTCTACATTAAAGAGAACGTTCATTCCAATACTCATTTAATATCAATCTTTTAAATCTCATTCATTTCTACCTATTTTTCGATGTAAAAAAAATTTCTGTCTAATAAAGTTGCTCCAAATTTTATGATACAAATTTATATTGCACTCTTGTTACATCAGGATAAACTCCATACGTGTCTCTAAAAGGACAAGCCCCTTAGGGTTTAATTTCTAAAATATATTTTAAAAAATAATCAAAAGTAATATGTAAAATTTTTATTAATATAACATGAGGTGTAGCACAAATTGTATTAGAAAATTTCCTAGCCCATTACAATAGAATGTTGTTTTAAAAATAAAAAATTAGAATCTTAAGTTCTTAAGTTTGCAGACTTACCTTTTGGAAACTTATCTATCATATATAATCTAATCTAATCAAAACGTGTCAATATAATTTCTTTACAATATTGAGCAATAATATATGCATATATATATATATATATATATATATATATATATATATATGCCATTCATTTAGTAGGTGTGATCTCGCACAGAAATTTTGTGTGCGACAGTGATGGAATGATGACCTCGATTACAAATTCAAAAACGATTGTCCAAAACGATTTTGTTTTGAAAAAAAAAAAAAAAGATGCAAAATGTAGCAATATCTTCCTCAGTACTCCTTGGCAATATCAAACTAAACCAGAACATTTTAAGCTCAAAATTTAGTACACTCCTCCTCAGTAGAGCAAAGCAATACTCCGTGGCATCGATGCTGGAAGGGTGCTATGTGTGAGAGCAGAAACGGTGCTGTGTGTGCTTCGAATAGGTGGGACGCTGGGGTGCTAGAAGACGGTGTTGTGTGCACGGCAAACCGATAGGGAGTTGGGGAAGACGGTGGGCATGGCAAACCAATGGAAGACGATGCATTGGTGCTGCGGAGTACTGTTGTGCTTTGCATTTTGCATCATTTTTTTCTTTTCTTTTCTTTTTTTCAAAACTAAGCCCAAAATAACGTTGTTTTGGGCAATCATTTTTTAATTCGTAACTGAGGTCATCTTTCCATCAATGTCGCACACAAAATTTTTGTGCGAGGTCGCACCTAATAGAAGAACTATATATATATATATATATATATATATATAATGCTATAAAGTGCACTAGTGCATTTTGTATAGAGTACACTGTTAAGTCTCTAACGATTAATGTTAACTGTCAACATCTGAATTTATTTTTAAAATAATAAAATATTTAACTAAAAAATTATTTTTTTGTAAATATATTTTATATATTATACCCTAAGAAGATAAACTAAACCCTAAGAATAATGGATCAAATTTATTATTATTTTTAAATAAAATTATCAGTGAACTATGATAGTTAAAGACTTACTATGGAGTGCACTGGTGCATTATATATATACACATATATATAAATGCTATAGAGTATTACGGAGTTCAAATTATGGAGTACTCCAATTAAGTCTCCACTAGTCAACTATCCATTTTTTTTTTTATTATTTTGAATTTGATCAAATATCCCTATGGTTTAATTTATCCTTTTAGGCCTTAGTTTATAAAATATATCTACAAAAAATAATTTTGTATTTGAGAATTTATTTTGTTTTATAAAAGAAAAACAATTGATTGTTAGAGATTTAATCGGAGCACTCCATAATTTGAGCTCCATAGCATTACATTATATAAATAAATATATACATAAATATAAATATAAATATATGGTTTTGCTAAGGCGGGCTCCAACCGTTACCGTAACGGAATTTTTGCTACAGTGCTCATGCAGCCAACCAAGCGGAGCAAAAATTCCGTTACAGTAACGGTTGGAGAGCACATTAAGGCGTTCTCCGGAGCGCACCTTAGCAAATCCATATAAATATATATTCATATATATACAGGAAGACTGTGATGTGCTACTGACAGAAAAAGTAACGTCAATCTTTTACGATGTTGGTTTTTTTGAATTTGTATACCTCACAGAGTTGCAATTTTCTCTTTACAGACATTTTTGGAAAACCAAATATTAAGTTTGTGTGAAGAATTGCACGAGTAAAGACATTTTTGGAAAACCAAATTTTTATATATAAGTATAAATAAATAAATATATATATATGGTTTTGTTAAGCGCGCTCCAACCATTACCGTAACGGAATTGTTGCTACAGTGTTCATGCAGCCAACCAAGCGGAGCAACAATTCCGTTACTGTAACAGTTTTACAGCGCGCATTAAGGTGTTGTCCGAAGCGCGCCTTAACAAATCCGTATATATATATATAATTTTTGATTCTATACTCCGAAAATTGGTCAATTTCGACTGTACTTTATAATTTCCACCTTGGCCCAATGGGGTCCATCACTGTTCAGGCTAGGCTACTGAATTGACCCACTTTTGTGTCTCGTGGCGCATTTGCATACACACGAATGAAGATATAACAATATGAATTGACATTCTATCATATGCATATGAGAAAGATATCTATATATATATATATATATATATAGGAGAGATGTTCCGGTCCTTCTTTGCATCATATTCTTTAAAATTCTGTAAGTTAAAATAGGACATTTAATTTTATTTGGATCTCCTTTTACTTTCTTACTATATTAATAAAATATTGATAAAAATCTTATTCGTAATTTTTAATTATTATCTTTTAATATATCTTAATATTAAAACCTAAAAAACTAAACTGAATCCTAAGAAACCTCATCTTTTAATAATACGTGTTAAATTTCTACTATTGCTAGTGACATTCAATTTTAAACAAATGAAGTTTATATTATTCGATTTTGATGAAGCATAGAATTTTTTGGATGTTTGTCATTGATGGTGGGGTAAAAGATCTAGAAAATCCAAAGCTGTGACTCAGTATACCAATATCCAATAAAACATAGAGTCACGGACCCTTCTGTTGACATTTGACAAGGTTTTCCAACCAATACACAGTACAAGGTCCCCTTCCTTTCCTTTCTCTTTTATTTTATTTATTTATTTATTTATTTTAAGTAAATGCTTTGCCTTCAAAATTTAAGTGCATTTTTTTTAATCATTCAATAATTTTTTTCAAAAAAGGTAAGAAGTGTTTTTTTCTTTTTAAATGAAGAAACAATATTTTTTTGTTGTTTTTGAAATTAATTTTGATTGATATTTTTAGATGCTATTGATTGATGAGTCATTTCATTTTTATTCTAAAATAAGGAATACAGGGCATGAATCAAATTCAAAATTTTTATAAATACTTTTATAAAAATGAATTTTATTACAAACTATTTAATCCTTAGATAAAAAAAAAATGTTGTATCTAAATAAAATAATTGAAAACTTTTCAATAAGATGAGTAAAGAGTCTATTGTTTATTGAGACTGGAGGAGAATGGAAAAAAGAGGTGAAAGAAAAAATAATGAAATACGAGAAATGATATAGAAAAACATTTTAAAATAATTTTAAATTTTATATAATAATTTATAAATGGGTAAATTAGCAATGATCTTTAAAGAAAAATATTTTTAATAATTTATGTAATTTAGTTATTAAAAATATCATTTAATAATATTTAAAAATTATCATGATTTACTAAATTAATTTAGATGAAATTTAAATAAATTTACATTTCATTTATCATTATATTCTAAAAATATCATTTTTTTTTGTAAAAAAAAATATAATTTTGGTGATAAGACTTCTATATTTTGTAATTAAAGATAAAAAATAAGATATAGTGATTTTAAGGATAAATTGTGGAATTAAGATAGTATAAATAAAGAAATAAAGAAATATATATATATAATAGAAAATAAAAAACATATATATATATATATATGTACACAAGAGAAAATGTTATAAAGTAAAAAATAATAAATTTGCTCTAATATCCTTGAAGTTTAATTTATATTTTTAAGGTATAATATATAAAATATATTTACAAAAATTATTTTTTCTTATTGAAGATTTTATTTTTTCAAAATAAAATCAGAAGTTGACTGTTAGAGACTTAACTTCAACCATTTACATACGAAAAGGTATTGCAAATTTATTTTTAAAGGGTTTGTAGGAAAAATAATAATAAAATTAATTTGTCTCCTCAGATAACACTTTAATTTTATGTTAAAACTAATTTAACAATAAAAAAATGAACTAGCATTACTTTAAAGAGGTTGCATAAAAAATGAATAAACTTTTACTCATTCCATCCAACACATTATTGTCTTTCTTTAGTCTTTTTTTTTAAAAAAAAAATTCAGTAAACGATGAATCATTGCAATTAAATATTTTATATGTAATAAAAACTCAAAAAATAACATTTTAACATATTATATTCAATTTATAGTTATTATAGATTTTTCAAAATTTTCATCGTGTATGCACCATGGCTTATACTGGTTTTTAATATAATAAAGATTCGATGAATTTAATCACTTCATTTTAAAAGATAATAGCAATTATATTTATTATTATTAAATGCTAGTATTAAATATTATAATTTCTATAATTAATGATGTGTCATAAAATATTATTCTATTATCTATATATTTCCTAAATCGTACCGCTAAATTTTTTAAAAGATGAATTTTCTCCAACTTTCTCAATCTTGTATTACAAGTATTTTTTTTTAATAATATATTAGATTTAAATCTGCATATTTTTATTGGAAGAATTCTTATTTTTCTATAAATAAAATAGTTCAATGTCCAATTCTCACTCTCCAACATCCCCCCTTTTCTAGGTCAAAGAAAAGTCGTCGGTCCCCTCCCCCACGGGCGTCTTCTTCAACTTCCTACATCTTTTCAAATAAAAACACTGAAGGAAATGGTATACTTTACTTTGTTGATGTTTACTTTATCTAACGATATCTTTTGTTCTTCTTCTTTTCCTTAGGTAGTGAAAGTCACAGCGACCCATAAGTTAGAATATTATTTTAAATTCAGAAGATATTGGATAGATTACTTTCATGATCAGTATTTTAATTATTATTTTGAATTTAAAATCTTTCAAAATTTAATTTTATCGAAAGTAATTATCATCCGAGCAATGATGGAATTTATTTATAAAGCTAGATGAATGCCCGCATGTTGCATCGTGTATAAAATATTTTTTTATACATTAAATATATTAAATTTTAATGATTATTGTAATATTTATTTATTAATATATTTTAGTATTTTTATTAGTGACATTTTTAATTATTATATAATTTATTTTTGAAATAACATAGGAAGAGTTAAAATGTAATGAACATTTCGATTAATACTTTATTGTATATAAATCTTTTTAATTGTTATAAACTTGAACAATTATAAAAAAAAATAGTAATTAATTTAGATTCTTTAAATTAAATTATCGAACCTTTTAATTTAAAATTTTTCATATTTTGAGAACATACATTTTTTTAAAATGATAATTTCATCATCCCAATTTTAATTTTATTGATAAATATTTTATTTATTAAAAATTCTTCCTCTTCCTTTTTTTTTTTTTCCTTTTTCTTTTGAGAAACTGAAGAGCCTTCTTGGAGTGTGTTTTTAATTTTTTAACTATGAATGTTTTTTTCTTCCTAAAATATTTAATAATTTTTATACAAAAACTAAATAGTCAAGCTAAAGGTCAATAGATAAAAATTTTTAAAAAGGGTCAAAATACTCTGGTGCATTCAAATATATAAACATGTGATTTGGAACTTTTTCAGGAGCTGAGTTGTCAATTAAGTTAGCCGATGTGTTTCTGCTTTTATATTAGTTATATATTGGATTAATATAAATTTATTTGCAAATTTCATTTAAGTTTTTTCAAATAATTTTTTAAAAAATTAAAAGTTATTATTTTTCATATTAACAAATTCTAAAAATAAAAAAAATTAATATTATATATACAGAATATCATATCAGATTTGTTAAAGTGCGTTCCGGAGCGCGCCTTAATGGGTACTCCAACCGTTACCGTAACGGAATTTTTGCTCCGCTTGGTTGGCTGCATGAGCACTGTAGCAAAAATTCCATTACGATAACGATTGGAACGTTCCTTAGCAAAACCGAATATCATATATGCATATTTATTTATATATATTGACGCAATGTGTTGATAATCATCAGTTTATAAATATATCGCGACATAAAGAGATAATAATTTTTTTTGGAAGATGAAAAGTTAAGAAGTTTAATTTCATTAAAAAAATTAAATTTAAAAATAAGAGACTCTAATCTTATGCCCATTCAATGCACGCCAAATTAAGGGCAATATAATCCTTTTCAAAACAGTAATTTCACATCATTTTTCTTTTTTTGATAAATGAATATTTATTAAAAAGGTAATAATTTACACAATTGAATAGACAACACAAAACTTATGGTTCAAACGTAACCGATAATACACCACACCCAATAAAGTAGATAAGTAAGAAACTAAAATACATAAAAATAAGCCAAATATAAAATAATATCCTATCTAAACCAAGCTTCAAATAGAATTTAAAAACTAAATATTAAAAATTTAAATTAAAAACTAGATAAATGAAACAACAACAACAATAATAATAATGTGGTAGCTCACATGATCGGAAGGATCGGAGACTATGGGAGTTGATGGATCTACTGGATCATGGATCTCGCTGACAATCTTATCGAGCCATTATTTAAAATAATTATCTAACATATATAGCATGAATATAAATTTAAAAGAATTATTTATATAAAGTAAAAGAAAATAGAAATCAAATTTATATGAATATGAATTTACGAACTAGAATGACTAACTATAGATTTACCTCCTAAGGGGTAGGATCAGTAACTATGGAAGTCGGTGGTTCTACTCGATCCTCACTTTGACTAATAGACAACTTGATCTATTACTCAAAAAAATTATCGATGTGAATAAAATTTTAAATTAACTAAAATACCAAATATATTACGAACTAGCATTACTAACTATAAAATTACTTTCTGAGGGGTAGGATTGGTAATTGTGGGAGCCGGTGGATCGATTTGATCCTCACTCTGGCTAATAGACCCCTTGATTGAATAAAATTATAAATTAACTAAAATACCAAATGTATATGAATATGAATTTACGAATTCGAATTACTCACTATAAAATTATCTCTCAAGGGGTAGGATCGGTAACTGTGGGAGTCGGTGGATCTACTCGATCCTTGCTCCAACTAACAGACCCTCGATCTATTATTCAACAGAATTATTGACGTGAATAACATTATAAATCAAATAAAATACCAAATGTATATGAATATGAATTTACGAACTAGAATTACTAACTATGAAATTACCTCTTGAGGGATAGGATCGGTAACTGTAGGAGCCAGTGGATCTACTTGACCTTCGCTCTGGCTAACAAACTCTTCGATCTATTATTCAAAATAATTATCGAAGTAAATAACATTATACATTAATTAAAATACCAAATGTATATGAATATAAAGTTACAAACCAGAATTACTAACTATAAAGTCACCTCCTGACGGGTAGGTTTGGTAACTGTGGGAGCCGGTGGATCTACATGATCGTTGCCTTGGCTAACAGACCCCTCTATCTATTATTCAAAAGAATTAATGACGTAAATAAAATTATAAATTAACTAAAATACCAAATTTATATAAAATATGAATTTATGAACTAGAATTACTAATTATGAAATTATCTCTTGAGGGGTAGGGTCTGTAACTGTGGGAGTCGATGAATCTACTTGATCCTTGCTTCGACGAACAGATACATCGATCTATTATTTAAAAGAATTATCAATGTGAATAAAATTATAAATTAACTAAAATACCAAATTTGAAATAAATAAGAATTTACGAGTTAGAATTAAATGAATTTAAGGATTGGAATTATTTGGGTGGTAGAATCGGTGACTATAGGAGTTGCCGCAATTGGGGTAGCTGGCAACCGAATCAAACTGTCAATGGTGTGTATAACTCCCTTCAGACTACTGAAGTCAGGCTCCCGAGAATGGAAATCATGCATTGATAGATCATCTCCACCATTGTCATCCCTCCGTTTGAGTCATTCCAGGACCATAGTGTGACGCTGGCTGGCCCGTCCCTCTACTAGAGCAATAAGGCATCGACCCGGGCCACGAGATGATCGATACTCACAGGAGACTATAATTTAAAAATGGTTAAACTTTATACTATGATGACATGTGTTTTATTTAAATAGGAAGAGATACATATCTGACATTCATTCTTCTCTTGTTGAGTTGGACTGGGAGATGACCGCCTGCCCATCCTTTGCTCAGCCGGATGACTCTACTCAACAGCCTCAATATGCGAACTCCGAACTTAATTTAAAAAATAAAATAAAATAAAACATGAGAAAGAAATTAGAATAACATTCTATATCATCAACTAATCTATTACAATAACATAAAATAAGAAGAGATACATACCCTCTGCCGAATCGTCGAACTGCTAGAAAGATCTCCATTAGTCCTCTTCTCAATCGGGTCTCCATCATGACTTGGGACCTAAAAAAATATGGAAAGTAAAGTAATTATAATCTTAATATATAGCATTATATAAAATTAATTCAATCAATGAAAATTATAATTAGTCTAACCTTCTCTATCAGTTGAATCGATGATCCCTGTTCGCCCGCCTACCAAAATAAGCTGGGTTGATAATTATCTTAGCAAGTCAATGCAATATGGGGGAGGTGGGGGAAATCTCTCCAGTAAAACCGTTGCCGCCTGATTTGACTAGATGTATGGGGAGGTAGAATGCTCTTGTAATTAGCAATTTAATTTAGTAACATTACCTAACTTAAAAAATGAAAGTGAAAGGATGAAAGGTTATTCACTTATAGTAGTAGTAGTAGTAAGCAGCTGATCCTAGTCAATTTAGGGGCCAATCCCATGCCGTCTAAGGCCAAGGCACCTCAGGCGTCGTGGACTAGCATAGGAAGTGCCATGTCTACCTCCATCTTGGGAGTCCCTACACAAGCGAGGATGCAGGGATGAAAAGTGATCGTACGCCTACCACTAAATAAATATAAGATTAAAAAAAAAAAGGTCAAATAAGTATTTAGAGATTCTAAAAAAAATCATTGTGATACAAATGTAAATAATAATATTAAAAATTACCACTAACAACCAACAATTGGCATACAAGTGTCTCTTCCTGACGTTCTCTTCCTCCGACTGCCTGCTAGTACAAGTGCATCATCATGCTCCACCCAATTGTTCCCAAGGAGAATGACTCTGCAACCTCCAGATCATCTAACATCCTTCATATATAAAACGGGATGGCTGTAGATGGTTCACGGGTGAGTATCCAATGGCCTATGATGATGCAATATGCCAGTCTAAGGGCATCATCGACTGACAACTCTCCTACTGCCATGGCCTACCACGTTGCCAAGATTGCATCCGGAGTAATTAGATCAATAATCAATCAAGCGATAGCAGAGATGGCCATCACTGACCTCTCAATAGTGTGCCGATCTACTTTCCCATAACATAGATCGGTATGTGAGGCGTATTCCTGAAGGCCTAGTTGGTGTAACTGGCCTCCTATTGAAGGGAGGCCACAAACAAACCTCCTCCAGACATCGATCGGAGGGAGTTTAGAGAGGGTAAAGACATTACCTTTTTCAATTTTTCAGATGGAAGATAGGAATCTGTTTACTGTCACCAGCAAAAGTCTCCGACCTCTGTCTCTACTTCGTCACACAAACGTTTGCTTCCAATGTACTTCTCACGAACATAACGACGGGACAAACACGATTAAACTGCTAGATTCAATCGTGAATATTGTTTTTCTCGTTTTTCGATTTCTCTGAACTCTCTGTTTTTTTTTTCTCTCTGCAGACACTCTGACAAAAAAAGAACTTTGCAGAAAAGGGAGAGGCGTCCCTTTTGAAAAACCCTAAAAGACTTCGTGATAAGAAGTCTTCTAGATAAATCAATCTTTATTTTCAAATTCTGATTTGAATTTAAAATGAGATGCCTATCAGAGTATGACGAAGAAAAAATTTGTTCAAGTCCAATGAACCTGGAAAAATACAATTCAGTCGCATAATTAACTCTTAATTATATTTTGGTTAATTCCTATTCGTGAATTAGCCTAAACAACTTTAGCTAATTACGTTTA
>JAOXNR010001102.1:0-10302 GCA_028571225.1 Parsonsia alboflavescens
CATTCATTGAATCATCCCTTGAAGCTCCATCTTCTTTAGAATTGAACTTGAATCTTCTCATCTCCTCATTTGGTAGCATCCATGAATTACCCCATGCCATGTATGCCCCTTGATCTCCATCACATTGTCAAGTTGTAACTTCCATGAAGGATAACTTTGTTCAAACTTTTAAGAGCATTGAGCTCTTTGGTAAGTATTGTCTTGATGATTCAATGAAAGTTTGTGACGATTGTCTTCTCAATGTAGCCTTGAAGATTCGAGAACGAATCCTATTGAGGTCAGGGATAATGATGGATACCGAATTTCAATCACATCCTCAATGGAATCATCAAGGAGGACATTCATGGCGGAGTTTAATGAAGAGAAGATTCAGAGAAGAAAATGTGTTTATAAAGACCTTCATATTAAGTTTGAGAGGCTACGGAAGCTTTCAAGTCATGAATTTGCTAAGAATGATCCAAATGATGACTTGAAGATTGATTACAACGACTTGCATTTCACATACAAAGACGGAAGAGAAGATTTGCTTGACTTTGATGCCAAATTGGAAGACCATTCAAGTGTTGATGAAGAACAACCAAACAGAGAGCAAACTTGTTGATCATTCACGGACTTGAAGATGATGGTGAGAGGTTTCTAAATGAAGAACAAGGCATTGGGGACCTTGGAAATCAAGTTGGGAAGCTTGGAATGAAGTTGGCATGGAGTGTTTCGGAGATGGTGTAATTGTCAACACGATGCACCAGCATGTCCGGCGTGCTATAGTGCCTGTCCAAGGTCAAACACCCTCGCCAATGGCTATTGTCTCAATTCCAAAGGCTGTTAGGTCTTCATGCGGTGCCATGCTTGGCGCCGAATGCTCCATGCTCTGCACACCCAACACAATGCAATGTTTTGGACTATTTTCTTGACTTTTCTTAGTTCCTTTTGGTCATTTGACTTATTTGTTATGGGTTTTAATGTCCTTTGACTATTAGTAGGACTTCTTCTCATCAAGATCATAAATAGTCTTCAATTTGTATTTGAAAGACAACAACCTACAAACATGTAAACATATAAACACTTTGAGTGATGAGTTTTAAAAGATCAAACATGATCTTTTGTGAGTGTCCTTTAGAGTCCCTCTTAGGGTTCTTAGACCACTTCATTTAGGGCATTCAATCACTTTGGAGTGAGGTATTGAATTGTCTACCAAATCAAGAGATTGATTGTTGTTGAATCATCAACAAAGATCAATCTAATTATCGTTGAACCTTTGATGGATCCTTCTTCTTCTTTGATTGATTTTTGAATGTATGAACCTTAGAAATCTTCAATCTCCAAGAATCACATCATGTAATTTAACCAACTTATCCTTTTTTGATTATTTGAGTCAATGATCAATTGAATTAGCTGGAATGAATACGACTACGACAAGGTTTGCTTTTATAAATCCTTCTTCATTTATTAAATTGTCTTCAATCCTATTCTTAAAACCCCATTTTCTTCTTTATTTAAATTATTTTAACTTTATATCTTGGTTTTATTTAGAAACAATATTTGGTAAAACAAATCCATGTGGATATGGTCCCTACTACCAAATCTACAATTAATTTTTATTTATCTTGGCAAGGTATTTTGTTTTATGGAATCTATAGCTACCAATACCTTATATTGAATTTGCATATACTCATTGTGCTTATTCTACTACTCATTATTTGGCTTTTGAATTGGTTTATGGTTTGAATCTATTAACTCCACCAGATCTTGTTTCTTTACATATTAATGACCTAACAAGTTTGGATGGGAAGAAAAGGAAAATTTGATTATGAGTATTCATGTTAAGGCAAGGGAAAATATTGAGGAGCAATCAAGGAAATATGTAGCTCAACTCAATCGAAAGAACTGTCCTATGATCCCCAATATTGGAGATTGGGTTTGGCTACACTTCCGAAACGCAAGATTTCTCAATCTTTGCAAGTCCAAGTTAGATCCTAGAGGAGATGGACCTTTTCAAGTCGTGGAAAAAAATAATGACAACGCCTACAAAATTGATCTTCCAAGTGAGTATAATATTGGTGCTAAATTTAATATTAGTGATCTTTCTCCTTTTGATGCAGATGATTGAGATTCAAGGATGAATCTTTTTTAGGAGAGGGAGAATGATGGAGATGGCATACCTAGGATTCCTCAAGTTCCAACAACTTGTTTGTATGCAAACAAGTTGAGACAATTGATGATTTGATTTGTCCTAGAACTTGAAGAAGATCTTGAATTCGAAGCTCCAAAGGATGTCCAAGAGGAGTACTGAGTAGATAAACCATTGTTCGATATCGAGGAAAGCTTGGAGGACTAATTTGGACCAAAACATAACCAAATGGGAATGATACAGAAGATGCGGTCTGGCAACTAGTGCAATAACGAGCATTGGACAAAACAGGGATCGAAAGTCAAATTTCCAAGGATCTATTGTACAGACCGATGCAATCACTAGTGCCTGACAACACTTAAGCGGCTCTCGACAACTTCAAATTAGGACTGCTCAGTCCTCGATCAAGTTGTTCAAATGCTTTTTGACTTTGTTTCTTATTTTCTATTTTTTTTCCTTTTTATTTTCAATCCTTATTTGATTAGAAGACTTTCATAAAATGTTTTTAAGTCAATTTTTTATTATTAATAGTTTATTTCAATTTTATATCTTGTAATAATTATAAATAGGACTATTGTAGGTTATTCAATCAAGTTTATCAATCAAATTATTTGATATTTGAGAGTATCTCTATATTCTTTGGTTCTTCTTAGAACTTTTAACTTATCATTGACTAGTTTGGCTTGTTCACGGCTTCACCCTACTGGAGATATTAGTTCACGCTTGAGAAACAACGTCGAGTCAATATACCTTCAAACATCAAAACCTTGTAATTGTTTGAGATAAAATTTCATTCTTGTGTTGAGTCTAGCTAATCAAGAGCTAGGTTCACATCAAAAGCGCTGAAATGCTTTGCAAGGGAGTTCTTTGTTGTACTTGGGTTTCTTGAGCATCTGTAGATGTGGGTCTATGAAGTCAACTTTGAACTACATTTGGAGCGATGAGGAGGAGATGGGAAAGAAATAGTTTCAGACTAAATTTAATATCTGATAGATCTCAAAAGTGATCTCTGGGTCACCATAATTGCCAATGGTGCCTACAGGAACAAAAAGATTAGATCACCTGAGTGGGTTATCACCCTGAGAAGAACTCTAATGCCTAAGTCAGTTTACATAGAAAGAAAAGATAGACTGAAATCACTCGTGTTGACTATGTGTGATCCTAAAGTGTATAATGAATCAATAATCCACTAATTTAGGTGGAGTTAACTTGTTTAAGTAGGTCTCAATTACGTGAAAATAGGCATAGTAGATTAATTGTGGGAAAATATCCCTCTAATCATTTCCAAAATTAAGGAGTTTCCATATTTGAAGGTGTCGCTTCCATGTACGTCTCTTGGGAGAACATTACGAGCTCACCAGCGACCTTGAAGTCAGCTTCGCTACCTCTTGATTGACCTTCAGTATCTCGGTTAGTCCTCTCAAAGGCCGCAGGGAGTAGTTTAAGGACCATGGAGGTGTGAAAAGAGTCATTGGTCTTGAATCATGGCATGGAGAGAGTCCGAGATAGGTCAGAGCTCTCTAGGTCAAAGGTCGTGGCCCAAGAGACCTTTTCTAAGCTGATAAGATTTTGATACTCATTGACCATGAAGGTCGCTAATTTAACTTTAATGATGTCGGGTTGGGTTCTTAGTATTCGGGTCGATTTTGAGTGCATTCAAGTTGGGTTGTTCAGGTCATGCCCGTTTTAATGATCATTACCCCCTTTAGGTCTAGCGAGTTCCGAGAAGCTACGTCGTTTCTGTGACGACTATTTTTATGTCCCATCAGTTTGGGTAATAACATTTTTACCCTGGAAAACGTCTCTTTTGGCAACTGAATGGGTTTTTCGTTTCATATAAATAGAAAAACTTAGAAGAATTTGGACTTTAACAAAACCCTTCTTCTTTTGCAATCAAATTTCCACAGCAAGCAAAACCTTAAACCACAATTTACATGTACTCCTACTCCAGCTTTTTTTTGTTCGGTGCTCAAAGAAACTCATCTCTCATAGTCTCCTTGCAACGGGGTTCAAGCACCTACCCCTGACACGGCTCATGACTACTTCTCTTTCCCCTAGACGCCCTCCCTGGCTAAGCAGGTACTTCTCTGTTTCCTCTAACTCGCCTCTCAAGGGATGGTACTTGCTCTCACTACGATGGCTGTTATAGATCACTTATAACAGGGGATTAGAAGCAGGACTCATAGATTCTTTTAGGAATTCAAAAAGATTTCGAGAGAGATCGAAAGGCTTAGAACACCATTGAAGGGAAAACACTCGTCATGTTATTGCTCGGAAATTATTTACAGTAGACACCATATCAGACTTCAGTAGACACTCTACAAAGAGAACTTAAAACTTGGAAAACCTTAGTGACCGAAACTACCATGCAAACTTGAACTCTCAACCTATTCTATCAATAACTTGTTACTTTCCTACCATTTTATAGATTAATGGCTAACTTACATCCTTGTTAGGACCAGCTGCATCACTTAGTACAATACAACTTGGAAATGAAAACCATACAACACGTAAGAGGAAAACAAAACGTAATAGAAAGGAACAAAAACCCTAAATGGACATGTAAAAGCAAAAAAAAAAATATATAACAAGACAAAATAGACTAACTGAAACTTGAAACCATAGATGGGCAAAATAGCTGATGCGGCCGAATCTTGCATGGCTGTTCTAGCTTCAATTTATTCATGAAGGACATCTGGAATACTTGATAAAATAAGGCTAAAAAACTTGGTGCTTCAGTCTGAAAATGCTGCTGTTCATTAGGATGACTTGCCTATTTAATTCTTGCATGCTGGATAGCTTCATTTCGTGCCTGAAGGCTGGGACACACGACTGATCTCAAGACCTAACAAAGGCTGAGCTGGAGGAGAATATGCAACACATACTATTGAAGACATGGCTGAATATTCATGACCTGGCTGCTTGCTTCTTGCATGAGGGACAACTCTTTATTCTTGGACAATCTGGATGAAACCTTGAGACAAAAACTGAACTAAACAGTTGAACAGGCTGAATGAAACAAAACAATTCGATAGTAGAAAATTCCTTTGGCAAAAAATTTTCTATAGGCACAAACTTTTGTTTGATATGCTTGCTTCCTTGGCCGGTTTTGCTGCTGAAAGTATAACTAAAAGTTGAGATAAAGACACTAAGAAATAGTAGATAACCGTGTGATCTTCGGCTAGAAGGAATAACCAAGATTCTAAAAATTCTGCTCCATGTGAACGGTAGAACGCAGAAAATTCAGAGACAAAATGGAACCGCTTTTTGACCGAAATTTATTACATGAAGTTGTTGAGCTTTCCTTTTCTTCTGACATATTTTGGTGGCTGATTTTGAACTGTAGCTTTAGATTAAAACTTCATGGTTGAGAGATGTGACCTTGAGAGTACTAAAATAACCTTAGGGTTTCTTGATGTTGAAGTTGTTGAAGGATACGACTGACTTGTTTCTCCTTGACAAAGACTCTGGAACAAGGGACACCATTGATTATCCTCTGAAAAAGGAACTTTCCAGTGTGCGGGGTATCCATCCCAAATAAAGTTTTCTTCGGGTTGGCTATCTTGCTCGAAGATGTCCATATGGTCTGTGCTTGGTAGTTCTTGGAGGACATTTTTGGACTTCAAGTGGACAAAAAGCTCATGACGAGCTAGACTCATAAATGGTTGGGAAAAAGATTCTTTGGATAGAGTCCATTTGTTGATCCCCGGGGAAGGCATAGGCTTGTAGTAAATCCTTTGAAACTCTCTATGCTTTGCCCGTGAGATAGTCCAAGTGTACAATGTACACTCGATGTATCTTCGTTGGACTGTCAGGGAGATTCTGGCAGCAATCATCGTACCACTCCTGAGATGACTGAAAAAGTGTAAGATAATGCCATAGCAATGTATTACCAAAGTGGTCAGGATTAGCAAAGAACATTTTGAAACTGTGAATCTCAATCTCTCTAGGATAGTAGCAAAGGATTGCTAGAGTCCACAGATACCGAAACTTGTCTTCGGATATAGACTGTGCCCGAGGAAAGATTGCAATGTTGCTGAAGGGTTGGTCAGGATCAAAGGACATATCACGGAAATGGTGTTGTTCTTGGCTGGTTAAGGCTTGGTGCTTGAACACAGTTTTTCTGGCATAGTCTTTGACTCGGTCAACTATGTCACAATGGGCTAATTTTGGTGGGTAGAATTCTAGGATTGTGAAGATGATGGGTATATTGTTAGGGAGGCTATCAAAGAAAGGGTTAAACAAGGGTTTACCTTCGGGTCCGAATAAGAGGTTGGTTAGGATACTGGGTAATTTTGTCATTTCTAGCAAAGAGAGATCATTCATCTGCATTGTGAATTCATTACCTGTATCCATCTCTAAGATTCTGGGACCCAAGGAAGTAATGTCAAGTGAAAAGGGTTGTTGACACATTTGTTTGAGAGCTTGAACGACTATGGTGTGTTCAGGACTCCAAAGAGGTGGTTTTTTCCTCACGAACTGTGACAACAGACTAGTGTATTTAGATGAGTTAGGAAGGAAGGCTTTGATGTAGTTAATGATGCCTAGAAATTATTGGATCTTTTTTACGGACGGGTTCTCATTTGGAAATGAAGGAAGGGTTCTCATTTGGAAATGAAGGAAGGGTTTCAACAAGGTGAGGACCTGGCTGGATTTTATCATCTAAGATTTTCATACCAAGATATTCAATCTCATGAAGGCTGATGGAGCTTTTCTTTTCTGAGATCATGATACCCTGGGATTTGACGATGTCAAATAATTTTTTTAACAGTGACAGATGGGCTTCATCGTTTTTTGAAAAGAGAAGGATATCATTAATGTAAATCAAGGCACTGTGGAGGATGGGCCGAAAAATCTTTATCATTGCTTTTTGAAAAATTGAAGGAGCTACCTTCAGTCGAAATGGCATCACCTTCCATTGATATTGAGCATTAGGAATGCAAAAACCAATTTTATTTCTTTCATCAGGTGCAATTCCTAACTGCTAAAAACCAGTTTTCAAATCAAACTTTGAAAATATTTTTGCTCCCGCTAAGTGAGTAAAAAGGTTTTGAATCCATGGAAGCGGAAACTTATCGTCTTTCAAAAACTAGTTTAAAGGTTTATAGTCAGTGACTAACCTTTTCTGACCTCTGACTTGCTCACTTCTTTTGTTTACATAAAGGGCTTGACAAGCCCAACTAGAATTAGTTGGCTCGATTAAACCTTGCTGTAGCAGCTGTGTACATTCTTCTTGAGCAAGTTTAAGATCATCCGGAATCATGCCTGGATGTGTTGCTTTGGTTGGGTTGATATCTTCATTAAGCTTAAAAGGAAGCTTAACAAAGAACTCTTCATTTATCCAAAGCGGATTTCTGTACTTAAAGTTAGCATGAGAATTTGCACAAAAATTTCGTAACATGTTAGCTATCGATAGAAATTTGCCAGTGGTATCATAAATAGCAAACATATTAGTAATAGGAGTAAAGGTTGGAAGTGATGTTTGTATCGGATGGCGTGATGAAGGACTCGGAGTCTTTTAGCTTTTGCATAAACACCCCATCCCATAAGAACATCTTTACCGTGAAGTTTATTCCCAAAAAATCTGACCCAAATTATGCAATCAGGGAAAAACTTTATTTCAACTAGATGTTTTGGAATGAGACTACCCTGGAAGTTTTCTCCGTTAGTTGCCTGGAACTGGGTGTCAATATTTGTCTAAAATTCTAGTGGTAGAATTTCTGGATTCATCATTGCCTTCACGACTCCTTTGTGTAAGAATCCAATTGCTTTGACTGGTTTTGCATAGTTAGACGTTAACAACGAGACTTGCACATGAGGAGGACAAACATCAGTTAAAGAATTTATATTTGAAACTTCAGTAAGATTAAAAACTGGAAAACAAGATTCTTGTTCAAAATCATTCTCAGAAGATTCAAACTTAGAATCTGTAATTTCAATAGCAAAGATAGTATCTTGGATGCGATGGCTTTGCTCGGAGAACATAGATTCAACTTCAGATTCTAGATGGTCCACCATTAGTTATAAGACAAGTTTTGAAGCTTTGGCCCTTTTGTTTGGACAATTCCTTGCGAAGTGGCCCTTCTTTTTGCGGAAGAAACATTTGTCTGACTTTCGTTTGATTGATGCTTTCCATCTAAAGTACTTAAGATTTTTCTTCGATTTGTATTTCTTTTGCTTCGAAGGTCTGTTCTTTGTGACCTTGCCCCTGCAGTTGTATTTCTTTGATTTGGGGCACCCAACTCATAGTTTCTGTTGCAGATCTTCTCGAGCTTCTTCTTTTTGTGGAAGAAATTCTCCACGACTTTCGTTCTTTCACAGAGCTTCTCGAGGCATGTGAATGTAGCTTAGTGGATCTTTGCAAGTCCAAGATTTGACAAAGTGTTTCTAGAGAGCTTGATCATTTTGTTCAACTCTGGTTGAATCTCTTCTGGAAGTGAAGAAATGTACACCTATTTGAGATTTGGGTCTTTCATTCCACCGAGGCGATAATAGATTTCCGTCATTCTTTTGTAGTGCCTATTGATGTCCTTAGGCCTCAAAGAACAACATTTCGTCTTGGAAAAGTCTGTTCGCGCCTATTTGATCTCAAGAGGAGATGGAGATCAAGGAGCATACATGGAATGGGATAATTCATGGAAGATGTCATATGAAGGTGTTTGTGGAATAAAGGAGTTTATGTACAAGAGCTTGTATTTAAAATACAAGGTTGGAAGATCAAGAATGAAGAAATATTTGATGGAGATTGAAGATGATATTAATAATTATTGGGAGTTCTTGTACAAAGATCAATGTTTCAAGTACAAGCATGGAAGTTTGAGGTTGAAAGTAGCAAGGTTGGTATTGAAGCTAGACTATGAAGAATAACTTGAAACAACCTGAAATTCATGACAAGATTAAAGAAGTTATGCTTGACGATGAGTGGCAAGTTGAAGAACCTTGTAATGTATTCAAGAATGATTACGTATATGGGGGATTAGAAGACATTGCAAGGTCCGAAATTGAATGAACAAGGCTGAAACTTTTAGCAAATGTGTTGAGACTATGCTAGACTTTGCAACTTTGTTTGAAACGCAACCATCAATGGAGGCTGAACCAAGGAAAGAGTTCAACATATGGATGATAGAGTACATCAAGGATTAGTGATTAAGCAAGAAATCAAGAAATTTGAAGCCTTGGAAGTGTTGCTGGACGAGCCGGACAATTGGTGAAAAACTTCCAGAATTTTCGATTTGATCCTCTGTTTTTGGCAGCCTAGCTATCTTGACTTTAGTTGGAATTTTCCACTTAGTGTTAGCTGCTATCTTTATGTCCTAAGCTAGCTTAAGAGGCCTAATTAATTCCCTAATCATGTTTGGGGCTTTGCCTATAAATATTCCATCATTTGTATTGCATTAAAACAATTAACTTGACAAACACTTTTCAGAAATTTGATTGAATTCCAAATGGATTCGAAATGCTACTTGACCAAGTGTTGCTAGGGCTCTTCTAGGGTTCTTAGGAAAACACTAGAGTTTATCAATGCTTGGCTAGGGTAATTGATTTGGGTTGAAGAAATCCAAACTGATAGATCATATTGGAAGACAATCATGGTCATTAGTCACTAGCTTGAATCTCTTGTTGAAGTCTTGGGCAAAATTCAGATTATGAGTGACTTTGTGCTTGGATAGATGGATGTTGAAATTCCAGCCATAATTCAGGTGAATCACATCATCTTTTGGTATCAGAGGTTAAGCTATTCATCAAGAGGTTTGCCTTTCTTGTTTAAGTGTTTAGATCCCATTTGTTTCATTGAAAATCTGAGATCTAAGTTGGTTTTTGTGTTTGTTCTTTACATTAATCTTGGTTTCCTCTTGTGATCTTTGTGGAACTGTGTCCTAGATCTGAAAATCAAGGCCAATTCAATGTGTTTGTGCATCTTATTCATTCCCCTTCTCAGCATATTCGAAAAGAGAACCAAAAAACTAGAAAAACTCCAAGAAAGAAAGAAGATAAAGAGCGATCAAAGATCTCCAAGTTGAAAAACTAGAAAGAAAATGCTGTCAAAAAAATTCCAGAAAAAGTTCCCGAAAATTTCGATTGAGTTCTGAAATTTGTGAGATCAAGGAGCATACATGGCATGGGGTAATTCATGGAAGCTACCAAATGAGGAGATGAGAAGATTCAAGTTCAAT
>JAOXNR010001103.1:0-10301 GCA_028571225.1 Parsonsia alboflavescens
TGCTATAGCAAGTAAGATCCTGATGGATTTGATCATAGCTACAGGTGAAAAGGTTTCGTCATAGTCAATACCATGAATTTGTTTGAAACCTTTGGCAACTAATCACCCCTTGTAAGTATGAAATTTACCATCCATGTCGGTTTTCTTCTTGAAAACCCATTTGCACCCGATGGGTTTTACCCTTTCAAGTGGATCAACCAAGGTCCAAACCTGGTTTGTATACATGGATTCCATTTCAGATCTCATGGCTTGTAGCCATTTCTCAGAGTCTAGGCCCATCACAACTTCTTGGTAGGTAGTGGGATCATCTTGATCTATGAGCAACACATCACCATTCTGAGATATCAAAAACCCATATCTCTGTGGCTGATGATGTGTCCTGAGTAACCTACTCGGAGCTTATGTCTCTTGAGCAAGTCCTTAATCAACCATAGGTTGTGATGTTTGCTCAGTTTCCATCTCTATATCAGCTGTATCTCTTTGCAGTTCTTGAATTACTTTAAGTTCTATTTTTCTCCCACTTGCTCTTTTAGAGACAAACTATCTTTCTAAAAAGATGATAGTACGAGCTACAAACACCTTTTGCTCAGTGGGGTTATAAAAGTAATATCCTTTAGTTAATTTAGGATAACCTACAAAAAGACACTTGTCAAAGTTAGGCTTAAGTTTATCAAAAACTTGACTTTTCACAAAAACTTTACAGCCCCAAATCTTCATAAAAGACATTTTGGGACGTTTCCCAGTCCATAACTCATATGGTGTCGTTTGAATTGATTTTGATGGAATACAATTCAGTGTAAATGCAGTTGTTTTTAAAGCATGTCCCCAAAATGAAATTGGAAGGTCTGCATGACTCATCATTGATTGAACCATATCTAATAAAGTTCAATTTCTCCTTTCAGATATGCCATTCCATTGTGGCTTGGCTGGAGGAGAGAGTTGTTGAACTATTCCATACTCTTTTAGATAGTCATGAAATTCTTAGCTTAAGTATTCATCATCTCGATCTGAATGAAGTATTTTAATACTTTTGCCTCGTTGGTTTTGTACCTCGTTCTTGAATTCTTTGAACTTTTCAAAGGATTATGAGTTATGTTTCATAAGATATACATAGCCAAATCTACTGAAATCATCAGTAAATGTAACAAAGTGTCCAAAACCCACCCCTAGCTTGTGTGCTTAGTGGACCACATACATCTGCATGTATAGGGCAAAATAATTCAGTTGCCCTTTTATTGTGTCCCATAAAAAGGGCTTTTGTCATTTTGCCCAATAAACATGACTCGCAATTTTCACATGATTCAAAATCAAAGGTGTCCAAATATTCATCTTTATGGAGTTTGGAAAGACGATTCTCATTTATATAGCCTAAGCGACAATGCCAGAGATATGTTGGATTAATATCATTTGATTTAATACTTTTAGTCTTTATGTTATTAAGAGGTGTGTCAACATTTAGAATATAAAGGCCATTAAACAATTGTGCACTTCCATAGAAAATTTGATTTAAATAAATGGAGCAACAGTTGTAATTTATTATAAATGAAAAACCAATCTTGTCCAAACAAGAAATAGAAATAATGTTTTTAATAATAGAAGGCACAAAATAGCAATTACTTAATTCTAAAACAAGCCCAATGGACAAAGTCAAAACATAAGTTCCTATGGCTAATGTAGCAACCCTTGCTCCATTTCCAACTTGTAGGTCGACTTCTCCTCTTGCCAACGATCTACTCCTTTTGAGATCCTGCACATTCACACAAATGTGAGATCCACATCCAGTATCTAATACCCATGATGTAGAAGTAGATATAATCGACATCTATAACAAAAATACCTAGAGTAGAAGACTCATTAGCCTTCTCATTTGCGTTCATATTCTTTATTCTTCCAAGTAAAGCTTGCAATTTCTTTTCCAGTGTCCTAGCTCGTGACAATGGAAACAATTTCCTTCCTTAGCTACCCCTCCTTTTGGCTTTAATGCAGCAGAATTAGGCTTGAACTTTGCAACGGGCTTCTTGACATTTTTCTTGCCTTTACCCATTCCCTTGCCCTTACCCTTGAATTTCCTAACCATTAGGATATCCTTGGGTTTGGTGGACTTTAAATACTTGACACAGCAGTTCTTAACATGCTAAGCAACTGAGGCAGAGTTTTGTCAATCTCATTCATGTTGTAGTTCACAACTATTTGGTTATAATTCTCAGGCAACGATTGCACCATAACTTCAATAGCCAACTCTTGACCTAGAGGAAAACCCATTCTCTCTTGCTTCTCAATATACCCAATCATTTTGATTACACGAGAACAAACTAGAGAACCCCTTCCATTCTGCATTGAAATAAAGCCTTGGATACATCAAACCTCTCTTGCCTAGCTTGCTCTTGATAAAGCTGTTTTAGGTACTCTATCATATCATAAGCATCCATTTCCTCATGTTGCTTCTGAAGCTCAAAGTTCATGGAGGCAAGCACGAAGCAACCAATGTCAATAGCGTCATCTTGATGCTTCTTGTGAGCATCTTTTTCAGCCCTTGTGGTTGTGGAGGGGGGTTCTTCAGGAACAGGACCCTCAAGGACATATGTCTTCTTTTCTTGTTGGACGACTATCCTCACATTAATGTACCAATCCAAGAAGTTCGTCCCATTCTGTTTGTCTTTCTCAAGGACCTATAGCAATGATAGTGTATTATTATTTGTGTTAGGTGCTATGGTAATCTACAATAAAATATGCAAAATATAAGTATCATGAAATGATCATTTAATTTTAAAAACTTAAATGATACTCCCACTATTTTCTTCAAACTAATAACCCTCATTATTAATTCGAAAAGTTACACATTAAACTTTCTGGTGGACCTAGATCAATATTTCACCTTACCCCAAGGTAGCTTTGGCTATCCCTAGAGACTCAGTTATTTAGGTAAGCAACACCTTGCTAATTGCATCTCTATGCAACTCTTAGTTTAAACATGAACAACTATTGTTCTTAATACCTCTAGATTACCCCAATCTAATTGAGGGAACCTAGTTAAGTCTACCCAATTTAACACCCTTTGGATATCACTTTTATCCTATCGCGTTTCACTAAGATAAACATGGCACCTTTGCTTTGGCAAATTTACACACATTGATCCAAGTTTTAATGAGTGTCACAAATCGGTAGGCATGTCATGAAATCATAATTTCACAGAGAACTCGTCTAGACACTCCGAATCTAGCTCTGACACCAATTGAAGGGAAGGCCATAAATAGACCTCCTCCAGGCATCGAACCGAGGGAGTCTAGAGAGGGTACTGACATTACCTTTTGTTTCGATTCTTAGATAGAAGACGAATGTTGGAATTTCTTGTCTGCAGTCACCAGCAAAAACCTCCGACCTCTGCCTCTACTTCGTCACATGAATGTCCACTTCCAATGTAAGTCTCACGAACAAAACAACGGGAATAAACACGACTGAACTGCTAGATTCAATCGTGAATATGGTTTTCTCGTTTTTTATGTCTCTAAACTCAGTTTTTTATACATAGACACTCTGATAGAAAAATTATCAGTCGCTCAGAAAACTAGAACAACTCTTGAAGACTTCGTAAAGAAATCTTCAAGATAATTCCTTCGTAACTACTGGTAGGATTCAAAATCCAAGCTCAGTTGGTTAATAGAAATCCTGTAAAAACAAAATTGTCCAACTTCAATGAACTTGGATAATTACAATCTAACACATAATTAACATTTAATTATGTTTTGAATTTATTCCTATTCTTGAATTAGCCTAAACAACTTTAGCTAATTACGTTTAGGTCACAAAGGATATATTACCCATTAAGCGATACGTTCTGAATGTGTGACCCAATAGAG
Organism: Parsonsia alboflavescens; assembly: GCA_028571225.1. Lineage (NCBI taxonomy): Eukaryota > Viridiplantae > Streptophyta > Magnoliopsida > Gentianales > Apocynaceae > Parsonsia > Parsonsia alboflavescens. The sequence continues at coordinate 3,858 of JAOXNR010001103.1, forward strand.
CCTCATAAAATTGGCATTTGACATTAACAATATTTAATGTCATGTACAATAAGTTGTGTCTAGCAACACATTATTGCAATCCGATTAACGAGAATGTCGATGGCAACACAATACCTTCCGTGATAAAAATAACATGTCTAAATTCAAGAAGTCAAATTGAACACGAGTCATGGAACGTGTCATACTCATAAATTTCAATATCTCAATTCTCAGCTCCGAGTAGATTAACTAAACCGAGTAAAATAAATATATCATATCTACTTATTCGACCATGGCCATGCATTTCATAATCTCATTCAACCAAGAATGTTAGACATCACTTTCTTGTTATATAAGAGGGACAAATCCTATCTTGATCATTCAACATTCCACATTACAAATTACGACATACTCAATACATGCCTTTATTTTTCACTCAGTTAAGAGTGACGTTTGACAATATAGAAGTATGCAATCTTTCATACAAGAATGTCTGATGACCTCAAGTCAAAAGATGAGACATAATTATCACAACGACATCACTCATGACACTCATATAACAATCCATAAAGTGATTTCATGGCGATTCAATCCAATACATGATACTCTACTTGTACCTATGTGATGATACAATATCTCATATCTATACGGTTGTCATCAATCAGTACATACTAGTCTCAGCGTGTAATTGATATCCTAATCTCAATAACACTTGACTAAGGACATTTTAAGAACAGAAATAAACTATTCTAAGGACATTGCATCATTTATTTAATGAAATGCAGATATAAAAGTAAATTATATAATGACATAAATAGCATCATGATACCAAGTTATGCCAACTAAGTAAAATCATCATATGTTCTTAGGGCATATCCAACAAAAGGAAAGGACACAATCGTCTAACTTATCCGAACACAGTCAATACAGAAGCCCCACCTTAACATGTGCACATATCTAGTCCAGTATCCACCCAACAACCTTGAGTTTCTGGAGAAACGTCGGAGGCAACAAATGAAGAGGTAGAGTTTGCTAATATTAATGTAAGCATCTTCAATGAGAGTGTGGATTTTTTTAAAGGTAATGTTGGTGTTGAGATAATTCATGACTTGTAATTATTTTCAAATCCTACTTAATTACATAATATAAATAAAACAACTACATACGTCATTTTCATTTATATAATTTACATTGTGTGCAAAATATTTACATAATATATAAGTAACACATCTACATAATTCATTTTCATTTACATAATTTACGTTGTGTGTAAAATATTTACATAATATAAATAAAAAAATCACTAGGATTAAAAACTACAGCATGCTGCTCCATGAAAACGTGATCCAAGCCATCTCGTCCCTGATGCGCAAGGTGCATCTGAAATACCATCCAGTCAAATCAGGCTGAGTCGGGAAGGATTTAGTACCAATCAAAGAATGGTCAAACCTGGCAGCTGGAGCTGCAACAACTCCCATAGTGGAATAATAGTCGAAATGTACTAGAAGGTGTGGCAGCATGTTAGAGACCGGCTCTATCATCTCTTTCCTGCGCGCACTCACAACTACATCTGGATTAGGATTAGGATCATATAGAATGATCTTCGCACCCTTTGGCGAGATCTGCAGTAAGACCTAGTGATTCTTGTGGCAACAAGGCATGAGGACTTACAAATACGTCACAAATATTAAATTTATTAATATAAATATAACTCAAAATAAAACCTTAAATAATAAATATATTTATTATCTCCTCGACCTCCCATCATCCAACCTCATCATCTTCTCCAACTCCCCTAACCCTCCCAATAGAACCATCATCGAACTTATATGTCTCAATTTTTCTAGGTAGCAAAGGAAGAAAGGAAAGCACCTTGGAGCATACTCTGTAATTTGAGTTAGTTAAAATCGATATTCTATAATAAGCATTGAGGTAAAACATTTGATAAAAATAAATTTTATACTTACAAAGAGGTAAGGTAGGGCAATGGCGAATCGGAGCTCTATAGGGTAGGCATCCATTTGCCAGTTGGAGCCCTCAAATGAACTGGTCGACAAAAGGGTCCTCCAACTCCTAGGTGCAATCCAGAACTTTCTTTAGAAAGATTCCGCCATAGGAATGGATTCCCCTGTTCAAGCGCCTGCTGCATAAAAAACATCATTGAAAGAAAAAATAAATAATAAGTCTAACATACTAAAAAAACACACACAAACTTAATTATGAATTAAGCTATATTAAATTAATGAAATTAAAATATATACCTCTCTGATTCCCCAGAAGAGCAGAACTTATCCAAGAGCATCCGATTTTTTAGAGTGTCCAACAAAAATGCCTCAGAGCCCTTCTATGGCCCCCCTACCAGACCTGACTCTCTGCCCTCTAAATGAGGCCCCTCCAGCTCATCCAGTAGTTTCTTGAGCCCGAAGAAGTGTTGTAGGACAGTTGTATGCCGAGCTAGGGCCAACTGCTCAGGCTGCTCTAATCGAGCACTCACCCACTTCTGGTGCTTAAAAAAGCGAGCATGAACCCGCTCGCCAAACTCTGCCAATATAGTCCTGAGCTGGGCCATAATGTCGTCGGCACTCGAAACAAAACGAGAGGGCCTCTCAACACTCTCGAAGCACACAATAATTTTAAACAGAAATTATATTAGCTACCTACTTAATTGAATGCTTGATTTAATAAAACATGAAGATATACATACCTAGTGGTGGTCCTCCTTTGCACCATCCGATCCCATAAAGGAGGGAGGTCGCTCCTCAGAATGCTCCTCCTCGTCCTCGAGGATATCGGCATCCCTAACTATCGAACCAGGCGACTAAAAAAACAACTATAAAATATTAGACACAATAATAAATTAGACTATTTAATTTACAATTTACTAATTCAAATATCATTAGAATAACCTCTATAATTGAGGAGGAGATGGCTGATGTCAGACGACCTCCCAGAATGAGCTGGGCTTCAAAGCCCCCCAACAAACAGGTGGAATATAAGGGAGTCCATCAAAATTAGTCCAATAAGGCATCTGTCGCTCGTGCACATCTGGCTTAATGTATGGAGATGAAATAGATGCCTGTGTACATAGTAATTTAATTTATGGAAGTTTGATTTTGTGAAAAAAAAAAGACAAAAAAAAAACATAAGTAGAAAGGTTGATTGCTTACCGCTTCCAAAAGAATATGCCACTGAACTTCGGAAGTGGACTAAATCAACCTCTAGAGAAGAAGGCACCTTGGGTATGTGTGGTAATAGATTTAGAAGCTCTGAGACAAGCATCAATGCACAAATACTGGAGCAAGGACAGGACGCGGACGCACATCCACCACTGAATTGAAAGAAAAAACATCAATAAATTTTCACAACCACTCATTGTTATGCTACTATAAATGGTTGAAATTCCCAAAAATGGTAGATTTGATGCCATACCAATATCACCTAAGCATTGCAATATAAATGCCTCGTCTACACCCGAGACTCGTCATCAACGACTCTCTGGAAGCAATGATGTGGCATGCTCCTCCAGATGGTGCCCTAGAGAAATACCTTAGCTACTGGAAAATCCTCGAGGATGCTCCACACATCACTACTGAAGACTCACGTGTCTGCATCCAATATCTGATAATGATGCCATAAGCAAACCTGAGGACATCATGCTGCTCTCGAGATCCCAAGGCCCATGTCGAGGTCAATAGATGGGTCACCAATAAGACTATGCCGGTAAGTCCATCTCCCTCTACCACGGTCCATATCTTTACAAATTTAAAAATTAAAAACATAAATTAGCTAGGTTGTTGTTAAATTAAACTCAGCTTTATTTATTCCAAGATAAAATAAATAAAATAGGCTCCAAAACATTTGTTATCGCATGCAAGTATTATTTAAATCCTAAAACATAATATTTTACAAAAAAACCTATAATATATATTTTTGGGGACCCATCTACTAACCCCGACAAGGGCCTTGGAGAAGTTTAAGAAGAACGGGGATTGATCTCTGGTGCGGGATGATATCCACAAGCTTGCCTATGGCATCATCATCAGATACTGGATGCTGACATGTGAGTCTTCAGTAGTGATTCCATATTACGTGTGGAGCATCCTTGAGGATTCGCCAGCAGTTGAGGTATTTCCTTGGGGCACCATCGGGTTTAGCATGACATTGCATTGCCTCCAGATAGTCGTTGATGATGAGTCTCGAGCACAAAAAAGGCATTTATACGGCAATGCCTGGATGATACTGGTATGACATCAAATCTACCATTTTTAGAAATTTATTAAGTGGTCAAAATTTATTGATGTTTTTTCTTTCAATTCAATGATGGATGTACGCCCACTTCCCATCCTTGCTCAAGTATTCGTGCACTGATGCTCGTCTTGAAGCTTCGAGATCCAACGTTGCATGGCACCTGAGGTGCCTTCTTCTCTGAAGTCCGATTCAATCCACTTCCAAAGTTCAGTGAGTGGCAAGTTCTTTTGGATGCGGTAAGCAATCAACCTTTCTACTTGAGTTTTCTTATCTTTCTTTTTTTTAATAAAATCAAACTTTCATAAATTAAATTACTATGTACACAGGCATCTATTTCATCTCCGTATATTGAGTCAGATGAGCACGAGTGACAGATGCTGTATTGGATTGATTTTGATAGCCTCCCTTATATTCCACCTATTTGTTGGCAAGCTTCATAGCCCAACTCATTTTGGGAGGTCGTCTGACATCAGCCAACCCCCTCTTTGATTACAGAAATAAGTCTAATAATATTTGAATTAGTAAATTGTAAATTAAATAGTCTAATTTATTGTGTCTAATGTTTTAAATCTTTTTTTTTTTAGTCACTTGGTCAAATTGTTAGGGATGTCGAGATCCTCAAGGACGAGGAGTAGCATTTCAGGGAGCAACCGCCCTCCAATATGAGATCGAAGGGTCATGGTGCAGAGGAGGACCACTACCAAGTATGTATCTCGTCATGTTTTATTAAATCACAAATTTAATTCAGTAGGTAGCTAAAAGAGTTTCTATTTAAAATTATAGTGTGCTCTCGAGAGGGTTGAGAGGCCTTCTCGTTCTGTTCCTAGTGCCGACAACATGATGGCCCATCTCAAGACTATATTGGCAAAGTTTGAGGAGCGAGCCCATGACTGCTTTGTCGAGCACTAGAAATGGGTGAGTGCTCGATCAGAGCAACATGCACAACTGGCCCTAGCTCCGCACATTGCTGTCTCATAGTGCTTCTTCGAGCTCGAGAAGCAACTGGATGAGTTGGAGGAGCATCGTTTAGAGCCTTGACCAAGATTATCAGACACCTCCTTGTTCACACCAGGTTAGTGGGCACTCTACAATTTGAATTAGTTAAATAAAGCATTAGATATTGATTCCGTTATAAAAAGAAAATTGGCAAGAGCAGATGACGGGTGGTAGGCAGGATGCAAATCCACCCATTTTGATTCTGGTCGACCCTTACCCCCAGGTTAGTTTATATTTATAATAGTTCTATTTTTTAATAGTTAATATTTATGTAAATTTCCGTAGTTAGTTATGTTAATCATGAATGGTTAATTTATTTTAACTAACAGTTAGAGGGGGATGTTAGTGAAAGGGAGGGTGTAGATCCACTTGCTCCAATTGTGGTCCACACTACCCCCCAAGTTAGTTTAAACATCTTTCTATTTTTCAATATTTCATATTTAAACTGATTTTGTAGTTAGTTATTTTAATTAAAAATGGTTAATTTATTTTAACTAACAACAGGAAGGGATGTTAGGGAGAGAGAGGATGCAAATCCACCTATCCAGTTGTGGTCCATACTACCCCCAGGTTAGTTTACACATCTCTCTATTTTAAATATTTCATATTTAAATTGATTTTTGAAGTTAGTTATTTTAATTAAAAATGGTATTTATTTTAAATAACAGCCGAAGGGGAAGTCAGTGAAAAGGAGCTTACACCAGCTCCACATCGTACTGTTGTATCCAACCCTATTGTTCAGGTGGGTCACGACATTATTAGCTAAGTTAATTTGTTAATTTTTTTTATTTCATATTTATATGTCTTGTTCAAGTGTCTTTAATATAATTTTATTATGTTCTAATAGTTTGATTTTAAATTATTTCAAAAGGGAGGACTTGCAGTTTGGATCAAGGTCTGGGCTACAAGCCCCATGTCAACCTTCATGGACTGCTCACGCCACATAGATTCTAGGGTTCCAAAGAAGAAGTCCAGAAGGACGAAAGAGAGAAAGGCAGGTCGGGTAGGAGTGCCACGGGAGGGCTCCAAGGCATTTCTGGTGGACAGCTCAGAAAACCAGACACTTTTAGATCATTTCTACTCTTTGGGGGAATCAGAGAGGTATTGATAATATTTTCATTAATATAATAAAGAGTAATTCATAATAATGTTTATATGTCTATTTTAGTATGTTACACTTATTATTTATTTTTACTTTCAATTATGTTTTTTATGCGGCAG
>JAOXNR010001104.1:0-10300 GCA_028571225.1 Parsonsia alboflavescens
CTACAAAGGTCTTCCTAATCTCCCAAAACTTACCTTTGATGAGTCCTTTATTTCATACTGATTTGGTTTGATTGTTTGTGTGAAAATTAACCCTTTCAACTTACAAGAAAATCACATCAAATCTATCCATGAACAGTGTGTGATTCAATAATATATACCGAATAATAGGTTACCTCTTCGATCATGGCTCTTCAATTACTTGACAATAGGCAATTAGTACAATTGTGAGATTGTATCATATCCCGCCGATTATTCGTAGAATTATGGAGTTTCCCTAAGTTAGGATACCTTACCATTCACATCTCTGGTAGAAAGCTACAAGCTCGCTAAAGACCTTTAAACCAACTTCGAGACCTACTCATGGATGTTGAAGGTCTCAATTATCTCTTTTGGGAGCTATCAACAAGTGGCTAATGGTTCATAAAGTGAGTTAGGAGTTGTGCACATTTAGTCATGGCGTGGAAGATGTATGAGACGGGTTGGAGCTCACCAGGTCGAAGGTCAGGATCCGGTGAGACCTCTCCTGAGCTCATCTTGGAGGTCGGTGACTTGGAAGATCGATGGTAGGAGGTCCGATGCCCACCTTTCCTCTTGACTCGTGAGTCAGACTTTCAGGTATTAAAATCGGGGCTTAAGCCCATTTAGCTCAGTTTACCCAGGTCATGCCCGTTTCACCTTACCCGCTTTAGGCCCAACGATATTATCGAAGGCCAATAATAACCTGTCCTCAATATCTTCCTATGTGTGATCCACATATTCCACTATGCACTTCTTCATTGGCATATTCTCCTTCTCCCTTACTCAACATTTGAATGGTGACCATGTAAACGACCTTTTGTACACTTCGTCATCTCCTATCAAGACATAGTGAGGTGCCCATTTTCAGGTTTGGCAAGCTTCTTTAGCATCTTGCAGAAGGTCTCCATCCTTAAGGAATTTATAAAAAGGATATCTCCAGTCCTCCTAATCCTCTATAACCAAGTTTTCTTCTAAGCTTATGCTTGGAGAATACAATTTCTCAAGCATTAGCTCAGCTTTTGTCCTCGTGAGCTCCCGGTAGACTTTAGATAGTGTGTTAGCCTCTGAATTTTGCTCTCTAGGTATTTGTTCAATGAGGAAATACTCAAGTTTTGATGTTATATCTCTTACTTGTTTGAGATATTTAATCATGTTCTCTTCCCTAGCTTCATAGTCTCCAACAACTAGGTTGGTTATAACTTGCAAATCAGCTTTGGCATGTAATTTTTGCACTTTTAGAGATCTTATAAGTCTTAGGCCTGCTAAGAAAGCCTCATATTCGGATTCATCATTCAAGGTTGGGAAGTTGTATTTCACAGAGTAAGGGGTTCTCACTCCCTCAAGGTTGATCAATACAATTCCCGCACCTGAATTTTCCTTTTCAATGGAACCATCAGTGTACATGGTCCATACGTTGGTTTCGCAAAAGTTAGTGAGCTCCAGTGGACTCTTCAATGAAGTCTGATAGAGCTTGAGCTTTGATAGCTTTCCTTGGTTTGAAATTAATCTGATTTCCTGAGAGTTCGAGTGACCACTTCATTCTCCTGCCCGAAAGCTCGGGTTTTGCCAAAGCTTGCTTTAGTGGTAGATTGCTCAATACTCTTATCGAGTAAGTTTCAAAATAGGGCTTAAGCTTCCTTGAAGTAATAACAATAAGGTATATTAATTTCTCGATGTCCAAATATCTAATTTCAGGACCTCGGAGCAAACGGTTTACAAAATACAGTAGAAATTGTAAACCTGATATTTCTACTAGCAGCACTGAGCTGACTTCCTTCTCCGTCGCAATTAAGTACATCAAGATTTCCTTTGAGACCTCAGGCAGACAAGCTGTGGGGATTTTCCTGGAAATTCGTTGAGTTTTTTGAAAGCTGTATGACAATCTTCTATCCACTGGAAATCTTTGGATTTTTTCAGGACGTCATAAAACTTCTCTCTTTTGTCAGCCATCTTGATGATGAAGCTTCCCAATGCTGCCATTTTCCCTGTTAAACTCTGAACTTCCTTAGCGCTCTTGGGAGGTTCCATGTCCAGGAGTGCTTTTATTTTATTAGGGTTGGCATCAATGCCTCATTTTGATATCATAAAACTCAAGAATTTTTCTGCTAAAACCTTGAAGGTACGTTTCTCAAGATTGAACTTCATTTGAGTAGCTTTCAATGTCTAAAATGTCTCCCTTACATCTTCAATGAAGTCTTCTGAGGATCGAGACTTAATCATGTCTTCCACATACATCTCAAAGTTCCTCCCGAGCTGCTTCCAGATGACCTTGCGCACGGCTCATTGCAATTCTGCCCCTGTATTCTTCAAATTGAATGGCATTTTGCTATAACAGTAGGTCCCAACCTCTGTAATGAACGAGGTTTTTTCCATATCTTCCAGCACCATTGGAATCTGATGATACACCTTGTAGGCATCTAAGAAACACAGCCATTGATAGCCAACTGTTGAGTCTACCATTTGATCAATGCTTGGGAGCAGGTTTGAGTCTTTCTAACAATGTTTATTCAGTGTGGTGAAATCCACACACCTCCTCCATGTCCCTTCCTTTTTTTAGCACAACCATTGGATTGTGACGTAGAGCTGGCCCACAAAGATATTCAGGAGGGCCCACGTAACTCCAAGAGGCTGCAGGAGAAGTTTCAAGGCAATTGGAGATGAATCGGAAAAGTTCGGAAAAGTTTCTGGGGTCAGATCGTAAGAACTGAAAAGTTGCTAGAGCTTCAGAATGGGCTCAAATTTGACTAGTCGATCCGTGGTGGTCCAGGGAGTAATACTCATTACTATGCTATGACTAAGGCCATTTTTTGGAAATCCGGGGTCATCTGAGTGGACTTCTGGGCCTTTTAAAAACTTTAGGGGTCATTTCATAATTTTTCAATTTTTGTTCTAGGGTTTATTTAATGCCGATTTTTCTTTGCTTTTGAAGACATTGTTGTTTTCATGAAGTTTTGAGTTTTCAATCAATAAAATTTGTTTCTCATAATGTCTCAAAAATATTGTCGTTTTATTCTTGATTCTCCCTTTTCTGTAATAAAGCTTTCGAGTGAAGTTGTTTACAGTTGAGGTTCCATATTTTTCCCCACCATTGTTTCCGTGATTGCGTCAATTGGTATCAAATCCTAGGTACACAACCTCTTTCAAAGTCCCAGAGTCGAGATGAGCTTGGACTTCTCGAGCTATGACTTCATTTTTTTCTGAGGGGGAAAGTTCTTTACTTTTGCTTTATTGCTTTGACTCCTAGTCTATTCCCGACCTTGTGCTCTGCTATCTCTCTATCAATTAATTCAAGGTCGGTAGGTCCCAAGTGAAGACTTTTAGGTATTTTTGAAGGAGTTAACGAGCTTCCATTTATTCTTAAAGGTGTTCTTGAAGACCCATCTCCTTCCAAGAATTGCATTGTAAGTTCCTAGTGCATCAACCACCAGCCAATCCATGATCTCTGTGATCCCCTTGCCATCTATATAGACTTCAGTCGAAACCCATAGAATCCCTTCTGCACAGCTCTTTTTGAGACTAAAGCTAGTCAAGGCAGTATCCAACTTTATTAGTGAGCTCTTATCTATTCCCATTTAGTTGAATACCTTTTTGTACAAGACATTCATTGCACTTCCGATATCAACCAGTATCTTTCTTTCCAAGAAATCTCCAATCTAGAATGACAGCATTAAGGGGTCCGAATCTCCTCCCCAAGCTTGCTTCGACCTCCTTTTGATAGCATTAATTTCTCCAACAGGAGGTTGTTAGTGGTTTGTTGCTGTAGGAGATGGATTTGCAGGACATGTATTCCGGGCCAGGAATTCTTGTAAATGGCCCTCCTTTACCAGCCTCTCAATTTCTCATTTGAGGTCGAAGTAGTCCTCTATGAGATGACCGTAGTCTTATGGTAGTGGCAAAACTTTCGTGTCTCTCTTGGCCAAAAGAGTTCGAAGAGGTCTTGGTGGCTTTAGAAGACCCTTCTTTTCCATGACCACTAGTATTTCTGCCTGCAAGGTCATCAGGAATAGTCTTCCTTTTCTTATCTGAAGGTAGTCCCCTCAGATGAGGATATTTCCTATCTCGTTTTGATGATTGTGGGTTTTTAGGTCACCCCTTGGTCTCTTTCTCAATAGTTTAGGCGAATCCAAGAATCTTTGTTTGGATTGCTGTTTCTACCACTTTGATCAACTTTTCGAGGAGTGTTTGTAGCTCCTTGACGGTCTTTACTGGCTCTTCTACCAGCCAAAGAACTACATACTCCCCTTGCAATCCTTGTATAAAAGCAGTGATGTAGATAGCATCATTTTTCTGCTCGATTTCCACTGCCTCATCATTAAAACAACTATAATAGCTTTTGGAGCTTTCACCAAATTTCTATTTAATGTTAAATACATCATTGATGTCTTTCTCACACCATTTGCTACTCTGATAGTTCTTCAGGAACAACTCCTTCAATTGTGTCCAACTTGAGATACTTGCTTCTAGAATACCCTTGAACCATTATTGTGCTTTCTCAGTCAACATGGACTGGAACGCTCTGTATTTGACATGATCAGGGTACTCACACATTTCCATGTTGGAAACATACTCAACTATATGTTGCAGCAGTTCCCCTGTGCCATCGTGCTTTGCCTCAACTTGTGGTGCTTTAAATTTTGATGGCATTCAAACAGTTCTAATACTGTGGACAAGTGGTGAAGGCGTCGATAGGTCCACACTGCTTTGTATTTCCTGGTTCCCATTCCTCTCCTGATTTATTGGGAGGTAGCTCTTCTTGGTGGATTCAAGGCTACCTCTCGAGCTTCGCTACCTGTTCTTTCGATTAGGCTACGTCAAGGAGGTATCCTTCCTCCAAGAGGAGTTCTTAGTGAGCTTCCCTACTCGTCTGGACTTGCTTCTGGTCCTTGACCTCGGGAGATTGCAGCTCAGTTGAGCCTATCCCTCATTTCATAACCCTTGCCATTGCATAGGGTTTCCTTCAGGTTGACCACGGGTGAGGCCCTTTCTCTATTAACTCTTTCGCCCTGTGATCTTTCCTATGCCAGTCCTGCCTCCTGACCTTCCAAACTGGGCCTGAGGTTGTTCCTTATTTTTGAAGGTAGGAATTGATCTGGTTGCATGCAACCCCCTTGATCTCGAGGTAGTTGTGTTTCTCTCCACAATAGAGCACGACTACACTCCTTTGACATGTGATCGCTTCTACCTGAGATTCCTTCCAAGGCTACCACCATGAGTTCCTAGAGGTCGGTTGGAACAGAACCCCGACTCCCCCCGCCCCCCGATCTCTGTGGTCTAGGGTTATTGCCTTTGTCATTCTGGTCGGGGAATCTCTATCCCCGCCCCCCTTTTCATGCTCAGGTGGTGGATTGAGGCAGAGCTGGTTGCTGATCAAGGTGTTTCAGATGCGGGGCAAGTTTCGGTTCCACAATCAGCTCCACGGTGTTCAGAACGTTTGAAGAAGAGGACGGGAGCTGTTGGAAACACCAAATTGATGTTGGGCACGATTCTCGAGGTGACTAAAACGAGCTCGGATCGAGCTGAAATCTGACCGGGTGACTCGGAATGGTCCAACGAACCAAAATCATGGCTTTGCTGTGGTGTAATGCTTTATTCGGCCATCCGGAGTAGTTTCGATGGCGTTTTGGGCAATTTTCTATTTTCAGTGACATTGTCGTAATTTTATAGTTTTTAGTGACAGTTTCATAATTTACTGTTTTTCTAGGGGTTTTTTTTTCAATTTCTTTACTTTTCCTTTCCGATTAGGGTTAGGTTTTGTTTTGCCTTTAAATTTCGTCTTCGGCTGATTGTTTTTACAGATAGTTTTGATGAATTAAAGTTTCCTCTTTTCAGCTTTGCGATTTTCGACTACTTCGAAAATTCGTTTTCGCTTGATTTTAATTTTCGTCTTCTAACTACTTGCGTTGAAGTTTTATTAGAAGGAAATTGGATCAGGTTTTATTTTCGTTTCTTGTTTTGCAAGTTTCTGAACAAGAACGAATCGTCAGATTCTATTTCCGACTACGTCAATTGGTATCAGAGTCCAGTTCCGACTCCGTCCAGATCAGTTATTTCCTCGCCATGCAAGAGGTAATCTCGAACAGAACATTGCTACGTTTATTGAAGCAATGCAACAGGATCGGGAAGAGTCTGGGCACGACAGGGAAGAGTTGCGAAGGGAGATGCGGCTAGAGAGAGAGATCCATGAACGCCAGATACGAGATTTAACACAGATGGTGCAACGGCTGGAGCCAGGCCGACAACCAGAACAGGCCAAAGTTGACAAATTACGTCAAGGGGTGGACGAATATGTTGAAGACAAACCCGAGCGGCCGCCACGTGAACGGCCTAGGGTTCGACTGAGGGGAATGAGGGGCGGCTACCAACCGCCAAGAGACAACGAACGAGAGCCATTCGTTCCCCGTTGGGATCTAGGGTTTAAGATGGAGGTTCCCGAATTTTCAGGAGGGTTGTCGCCTGAAGAATTCTTAGATTAGATGAGCTCCGTGGATGAACTTTTTTCGTTGAAGGAGGTTCCGACGGAAAAGAAAGTATCTTTGGTGGCGATGAGGTTCAAGGACAGGGTTGCCGCATGGTGGCAATCTTTCAGATATTAGAGATACCTAGATGGCTTTCCAGTTTTGGACAATTGGGGGGAATTCAAGAAGGAGATGCCCAAGGAGTTTTCGCCTTTCAATTACCGGCAGACTATTTTCCAGAATCTTCAGAGCTTAACGCAGGGTTCTCGAAGCATCGAAGAATACACGCTTGAGTTTTACTAGATGGTGGCGAGGAATCAATTGTTGAAACTCAGGAACAGCTCGTGGCTCGATATCTCCATGGGCTACGACCTGCTATTCAGGACTCTTTACAGGTCCATACCTTTAACACTATCACAGATGCGCAAACAAAAGCACAAGTTGTGGAGAAGAGTCTAGCGAGGGCCAGCGGCAGAAGTGTTGGATTTGGGAGAGGTTTTCCTCCTCCCCGTGTTTCTCCGGCAGGTAGCTCTTCGACAACACGAGTGGGTAGCTCTTCAACCCAAAATCAGTTAGGAAGAGGTAGCGTACAAGGGTCAGGTAATGCTCCGAATAAGTCTTCTATCAGTAATAAAGCTAATGTGAAGTGCCACAGATGTCAGCAGCTAGGGCACTATGCGAATGAGTGTCCGAGGATAATGTCGCAGTTACTGATTCAAGAGGGCACTGAAGAAGAGTCTGAAGAGTATGTTGGTGATGATGTGTTTGAAGAGGACGATACGTGCTATGTCGCACCTGAGGATATCCAGGGAGATAGTTTGGTTTTGAGGAGCTGAAGCGACAAGTTACGGAGTTACTTGATAGAGGATTTATCCGGGAGGCCATCAGTCCCTGTGCAGTGTCTGCTTTGTTGGTACCAAAGAAGGATGGCACATGGAGGATGTGCGTGGACAGCCGTACCATCAATCATATTAAGATCAAGTATCGGTTTCCGATTCCACGATTAGATGAAATGTTGGACCAGCTCAGTAGAGCGACTATCTTTTCAAAGATAGACTTGAAAAGTGGTTACCATCAACTCTGAATCAAACCTGGAGATGAGTGGAAGACGGCTTTCAAGACGAAGATGGGCTCTTCAAGTGGCTGGTCATGCCTTTCGGTCTCACGAATGCCCCCAGCACATTCATGAGGGTCATGAATCAAGTACTGCATCCTTTCCTCAATGATTTTGTGGTAGTTTACTTTGATGATATACTTGTGTATAGTCGGGAGAGGGAAGAACATCTGCAGCACCTACGGCTAGTTTTAGCGACCTTGCAAGATCACAGTTTGTTTGCGAATCGGAAGAAATGCAGTTGGATGGTCGACAAGATTGTATTTTTGGGGTATGTGGTTTCAGCAAGCGGAATTTTGCCGGATGATGCTAAGATTCGGACGATCCGTAACTGGCCAATACCAAAGAGTGCAACAGAGGTTCGGTCTTTTCATTGATTAGAAGTTTCTATCGGAGGTTTATCAGGGATTTCAGTGTGTTGATGGCACCCCTGACTAATCTTTACAATGCCAAGGTGTTTGAATGGACAGAGGCGACTCAAGAGGCATTTGATGTGATAAAGGAAAAGCTGACGAGTGCCCTAGTACTTGCCCTATCAAATTTTGATAAAGTATTCGAAGTAGATTGTGAAGCTTCAAAGGTGGGCATAGGAGTGGTTCTGAGCCAGGAGGGACAACCAGTAGCCTATTTCAGAGAGAAACTTAGAGGGCCGAAGTTGAACTATTCAACTTATGATGTCAAGTTTTATGCCATAGTCGGAGCTCTTCAACATTGGCGGCATTATTTGATACAGCGTTAGTTTGTGTTATATTCTGACCACTAGGCTTTCAAGTTTCTTCAGGGACAGCATCGACTTAGTGATAGACATGCCAAGTGGGTGTCAGCGCCTCAAGAGTTCACATTCAGCTTGAAACACAAGTCAGGCATCGCGAATAAGGTGGCTGACGCATTGAGTAGACGACGGTCGTTGCTTAACATGATGTGGGTTGTCACCTTGGGTTTTGAGGGATTGAAAGAGCTGCTACGGGATGATGAAGATTTCGGTCCTATTGTGAAGGCCGTAGAGCAGCAGGAATGGTTTGACTATGTGCTTCATGATGACTATCTTTTCCAAGGTAACTGTTTACGTATTCCTGATACATCGTTGAGATTATTGATTGTTCAGGAATTGCACTTGCAAGGGCACTCCGGCAAAGACAAGACAACCGATTTGATCCAGGAGAAATTTTACTGGCCAGGAATTGACAAGAGTGCCCATGATTACGTTAAGCGATGTCGAGTTTGTCAAGTGTCGAAAGGAGGGCGCACTAATCAGGGTCTTTATACACCCCTACCCATTCTGGAAGAGCCATGGACGTATGTGTCAATGGATTTCGTATTGGGATTGCCGAGAACGCAGAAGGGGTTTGACAGTATCATGGTCGTGGTGGAAAGGTTCAGCAAGATGGCTATCTTCATTGCTTGCAAGAATTCCATGGATGCAAGCAAGATTGCCGACTTGTACTTTGGAGATGTGGTGTGGAGGTTCGGATTGCCGCGGAGTATCCTGTCTGATCGAGATACAAAGTTCATGAGCCATTTCTGGCTGGAGCTTTGGAAGCCCATGGAGACTACTCTGAAGTTTAGCAGTCCATATCATCCACAGACAGATGGCCAGACGGAAGTGGTAAATCGCACCTTGGGGAACATGTTGAGGGCGCAGGTTAAATCTTTTGGGACTTGGGATTCTGTACTTGCAGAGATTGAGTTTGAATTCAACTGCTCCGTGAACAGGTCCACCAAGTTTTCCCCTTTCCAGATTGTTTTGGGGCGAACTCCGAGGGGTCCTCTAGACCTTGCTATTCCTGATCATGGTTCGGCTCCAAGGAAGGTGGAGGATCATCTGGTTGATCTACAGTCCATTCATGCAACTATCAAGGCAAACTTGGAGGAAGCTTATGCTCGGTACAAGTTGCACGCAGATCAGACTAGGCGAGATGTCCAGTTTGAGGTAGGTGATCTGGTTTGGGTATCTCTATCCAGAGAACGATATCCTACTGGCGAATATCACAAGCTCAAGGACCGGAAGGTTGGACCATGCCAAATCTTGGAGAAACTTGGCGTCAATGCTTACCTAGTCGAGTTACTGAACGAGTTCGGCATCTCCAATGTTTTTAATGTGCAGCATCTCACGGCTTTCCGTGGAGATAATCCAAGCCTGAGGACAAGCTCTGTTCAAGAGGGGGAGCCTGACACAAAGCTGGTTGCTGATCAAGGTGTTTCGGATGCGGGGTAAGTTTCGGTTCCACAATCAGCTCCAAGACGTTTAGAACATTGAAGAAGAGGACGGGAGCTGTTTGAAACACCAAATTGATGCTAGACATGATTCCCGAGGAGATTGAAACGAGCTTGGATCAGGCTGAAATCTGACCGAGTGACCCGGAACGGTCCAACGAACCAAAGTCACATATATGCTATGATGCAAGGCATTTTTCAGCCATCCGGAATCGTTTTGATGGTGTTTTGGGCAATTTTCTGTTTTTAGTGGCATTGTTGTACTTTTATAGTTTTTTAGTGACAGTTTCATAATTTACTGTTTTTCTAGGGGTTTTTTTGCAATTTCTTTAGTTTTCCTTTCCAATTAGGGTTAGGTTTTGTTTGCCTTTAAATTTCATCTTTGGCTAATTGTTTTTACAAACAGTTTTGATGAATTAAACTTGCCTCTTTTCGGCTTTGCAATTTTCGACTACTTCGAAAATTCGTTTTCGCTTGATTTTAATTTTCGTCTTCTAAC